>JAHBCN010004606.1:62366-107862 GCA_019359885.1 Listronotus oregonensis
GAAGATATTTTTAAGAAAATAATTTAATGTGCATTCATAGAATAAAAAAAAGAAAAACTCTTTTAAGTTATCAAAGATGATCAAATAAACCACCTTCTTGAGCCAAACAATAACCAAGATTGTCATAAAAACGCCTTCTGACATTTGCTAGAATGTTAAGGGTAATAATCCTAAATTCCCAATTCCCAATTTGTAATTGCAATTCTTGTAGATTATTAGCCCTATTCTCCTGGAAACCATAAATTTATGATTTTACGTGACCTCAGAGAAAAAAATCGTTGGGTGAGACCATGAAGTGAAAATGTCGATTCATCAGTAAAAACAGTGTTTCTTATATAATTTTCATTGTTATTTTTCATTTCCATTACAGTTTCAAAAAATTGCCTTCGTCTAAAATGATCATCAGGGAAAATTTCATTGGTTTTTCTTACTTTGTAGGATCGGTATCAATTTTTTTCAGCACTCTTTCCACTGATCTTCTGCTCAAATCAACCTGTTCTGCAATTGTATTAATGAATACTGTAGGATTTTTAATAACACTTGCCACTACCATAATTTCTTTCATTTTCCTTTTGTTGTTTTTTTCTGAGGCACTATCATGTTTATGTTTTCTTGGAGTTAAACAACCAAATGTCAGAAAGTTTTTAATGACTCGGTAAATAATGGAAATCCTGGGAGTCGGCCTGGTTAGAAATAAATTATTAAATAATTCCCCAATTCCCCTAACAGGATTTCCACGGTGATGCCATTCAATAATTTGAATTTTGTCTTCCAGTTCGTAAACATCCATTATTAATAACTATTATTAAAAAAAAAACTTTTTGGTCGCAAATAATCGACACAGCACAACTATTGCTGTCGAGCGTTCGATACTAAAGAACTATTTCAGAAATAAACGTATTGAATTGTTTGCTGGAAAATTATTGATCGTTAAACAATGCGTGCGGCGTTTTTAGGTACATCCAAAATCGTCTAGGATCGTCCTATGTTCGCAGTGCTCTGCGCTTTACTGTATATAATATATATATATATATATATATATATATATATATATATATATATATATATATATATATATATATATATATATATAATATATATATATATATATATATATATATATATATATATATATATATATATATATATATATATATACAGGGTTGTGATTTAATAGCGGATAAATTTAATAAAAGGGCAGGTATTCTTTTTCTAAAAAATCCTCAAACACGTCGATTTTATTTTTGGATCGGGCAAATTTTGACATCAAATGTAGATATACAGCGTGTACGCAAGAAAGGTTGACAGAAAAAATATGTTTTTCTTAAATGGAAATGTATATTTTTTACATTTTCGGATTCTCCGGAAAATTCTGGAGATGTTTTATGTATAATGTCATATATCTATTTTCTACTGTTCACGAAATAATTACGTTGAAATAATATTTATAACACTTTATTGCAACATAAATTGATTAATTACATTCCACATTTTTGAAATGTATTTTATCAAATGCTGGAAGTGGCCGCCATTAACAGCATCTTAAATCAGTATGGCTTGGGGGTGGCACCTACCAAGCGCGTCCCCGGGTGGCGGATTGGGGATCGGCCAGGTCTCTCACGGAATCTGGCTAGTGGCGATTATAAGCAGGGTGAGAGAAGATAAAATTCTCAAAATCCTTTGCAAAGGTCGCTGCCGCGGACCACCACCATTGCTCACATCTAGTGATACCTGGTACCTCTCTTCTCTCCTTTCTTAAACTAGTCTTGGGAGACAAGCTTTAATCTTTTCTATCGGCCTCCCTTGGCCAACCCATGCTCTTCCAAGCCCCTACGCCATTGGGTTTCCAAAGGCTAGGAGCTACTCATTTTCACACTACTTCTTCCTCTTCTTCTACAACCCAATCCCAAGGTGGTGAGGACATCCGTGCCGAAGGGATGCGTGGCACATGGGAGATGTGTCTTTAACGAGCCCTCCAGAATACCTGGCGACTTTCTGGAGTAAGTAGCCTTGTCCCAGTAAGCGGCTCTGCCGGGATGGACCTCCTTTCCGCACCACTCGTGGGAATCATATGGATTCAGAGGATAAAAAAAACAATCCAACTCAGATGGAGGTGGAGGAAGGTCATAAAGACCAAGCCTGAGGTAAACCCCGCTGGACTTGAACCTGCAGGCACTAATCCTGCAGCTCAAGGAACCCAGCAAAAGCGTAAGCCCAACCTCGAGCGCAGGATGTCTGGTGCACAGCGCTGGAAATTTGCAATTGAGGCGGCCAAAGCTAGAGGTGAACCTATTAAACCCAGGAAGCCCAGGGCAAATAGGAAAACCAAAGCCAATCTGGAGGCTGAGAAACCTTCAGGCAGCAAAGCCGAGTCTGGGGAACCGAACCCAAGGCAAGGCAAACGGAAGTGCTCCGCAATCAGCACACCGTCACCCTGTGCGAGACAAACCAAGAAAGGCCGGTCTGAGCATGTACAGGTAAAACCCAGTACATCAACTGGGCAACCTTCAAACAGGCTCTCACAGGCCACAAAATGGCAGTCTCGTTGGACTCGTTCCCGGAAGGAAAACTCACCGCGGAACAGTCCAAACAGATTCAGATGGCGATGACTCGGGAGATCTTTAAGTCTCCAGTGGGGGAGGGGCCGCAGTTTGCGGGTAGCTACCCGCAGGCTGGGGTACTTTTCGTAACCTGCGTAGACGATCACGCCAGGGACTGGCTAATGGACAAAATTCCAAAAATTAAACCCTGGGAGGGGGCGACCCTTAGAGTAGGATACGCTAAGGACGTTGCCAAGGTTGTGACATTTATACCCACGGAACTCCTTGATGACAAGGAGCCGGGTAAAATCCTCCAGAATCTGGGGATCCAAAACAAGGATCTCAATACATACAGGTGACTGGACACGCCCTGAAGGAATTGGGCAAGAGGGGCTACCAAGCCTTTCTGGGCCTAAACCCAATCATCTTCAGAGTGACCAAAACACGCAAAAAGGAGTCTGCAGGAACTGCGGGTGCTTCAAGCAAACCTGCAGCATAACAGAGCAGCCACGGCTGTCCTATGCAGGCTCCTATCTCGTGGAGACGCGGACATAGCCCTCATACAAGAACCTTGGCTTTTTAAAGGAAAAGTTGGGGGCTTAGGCGAAGCCGGAGGTAAGTTAATATATGACTCCAACTCTGGAAATGTCAGATCCTGCATATTTATTAAGAAGGAATTACATGCTTTAAAGCTGACTGATTTCTGTTCTAGGGACCAGGCGGCGGTAAGGCTTAAATACATCATGGAAGGTGTATGGACTGAAGCTGTCCTCGCTTTAACCTACTTTCCATATGATGCAATCGATCCACCCCCATCTGAGGAACTCCGCCAGTTGGAGCAATTCTGTAGGCGCTCTAACCTACAGCTCATTATTGGGAAGGATGCCAACGCAAACCTCACTGCTTGGGAAAGCAGTGACATCAACAGGAGAGGTGAGTACCTTTTAGACTTTATTATTTCTGAAAATTTAGAGGTATTAAATAGGGGGAATGAACCTACTTTTGTGACTAGAGCCGGTAAAGAGTTAATCGACGTTACTTTGGCATCTCCGCGTATACGATCCCAGGTAACTCGGTGGTATGTATCTGAGGAACCGTCGCTGTCTAATCACAGGCACATCTTCCTGGCGATCTCTGCATTTCAGAGGCCAATGGGGGAGTACCGTGATCAGAGGAGCACGGACTGGGAGACATACAAGGAAACTTTGACCATCAACTGCAGTAACGTCAAAACCAGCATTAGGAACACTACTGACATAGAGCTTGCTTCCTGTGAACTACTGGAGGCTATTACAAACTCTTTTCAGAATAACTCTCCTCTAGTAAAGCAAACCGCCAGAAAAAAGTCTACCTGGTGGAATAACGAACTACTGGAGCTAAGGAAAAAACCCGCAGACTGTTCAACAGAGCAAACAAAACGGGTGAGTGGGATAAACATCAATCTGCACTCACCAAATACAATAAACGGGTCCGTAAGGCTAAATTGGATTCATGGAGGAAATACTGCCAGGAGGTTGAAAATACCAGCACGGCAGCCAGACTCCAAAAAATCCTGTCTAAAGATCCGGTCAATCCAGTTGGCAATTAAAAAAAAACCAGATGGAACCTACTCTGAAACTGGCAGGGAAACATTGGAGATTTTGCTCCAATCACATCTACCAGGATCAAGAGAAACTCAACTTAATAAGACCTATCCAGACGTCAATGTTCCGAATATTCGGCCCACAAGAAGCGACTGGGAAGTAGCAAAGGAAGTCATAACCTGCGAAAAAATCGAGTGGGCAATTGAATCATTTGAAGCCTACAAAGCACCTGGACCTGATGGGATAATCCCAGCACTACTACAAGCCGGGTAAGGACTGCTCCCAGGCAAAGGGATTTAGACCAATTACATTGTCGTCTTTTATGATAAAAACAATGGAAAAACTGATCGACAGGTATGTCAGGGAAAACTCTCTTACAGAGAGGCCACTCCACAAAAACCAACATGCCTATCAGTCAGAAAAATCATGCGAATATGCTCATCATCAACTGGTGACCAGATTAGAACTCGCACTGAACAACAAGGAAATCGCACTTGCTGCGTTTCTTGACATTGAGGGAGCTTTTGATCGAACCTCCTTCAACTCAATGGCCGCGGCTCTTGCCAGACATAATGTTAACGACACCATTTGTAGGTGGATAAACAACATGTTACTTGGCAGACGAGCGCAAGCAACGTGAATCAGCGAAACAATGGAGGTGTCAGTGGTCAAAGGATGCCCACAGGGAGGGGTTCTCGGAGTGGTTGACGAACTCCTGGTAGAACTGAATAATAATGGCTTCTATACCCAGGGGTATGCGGATGACATCACTATACTTGTCGTGGGGAAGCATAACAAAACAACCTCGGAGCTTATGCAAAGGGCACTGAGAATTGTGAAGGGATGGTGCAACAAGGAAAACCTTACTGTTAATCCTGGCAAAACTGCGCTAATACCCTTCACTAGACGAAGGAAGCAGGATGATTTAATATCTCCTCACTTCTTCGGTACCACACTCGGCTATGTCCAGGAGGTAAAGTATCTTGGATTAACTCTGGATTCTAAGCTAACCTAGAATCCACATATGCAGAATGTGATTTAATAAGGGAAAAATGGCTCTAATGGCTACCAAATGAGCTGTGGGGAAGAATTGGGGATTTCAGCCACGCATAGTGCACGGGTTGTACACTGCTGTGGTAAGACCCATGATAACCTACGGATCATGGTGGCCAAAAATAGAACAGAGAAAAGCAGAGCTGGAGTTATCCAAACTCCAGCGACTAGCATGTCTCTATATAACGGGAGCTATTAGAAGCACTCCAACTGCAGCCATGGAAACCCTACTAAGCCTCCCTCCTATGGTATAATTATTAAGGCAGAGGCGAGGATTGGGGCATACAGGCTGAAATGTAACGGCAACTGGTGCTCTGGGCCTGCCCTAGGACACACGAGAATAACAAGCAGTATCACAAACCCAATATTTGAGATGAGCAGTGATACAAGTCTACAGTCTCGGAATTTGGTTTGGTATACCGATGGATCCAAGACTGACAATGGAGCCGGCGCAGGAATACATGGTATGACCCCCAGGTTTAATGCTTATGCTTCCCTGGGGAAATATGCCACTATTTTCCAGGCGGAAATATATGCCATTGAACTTTGTCTGCGAGAGAACTTGAGGAGGAGATATAAGGGCAGGGACATTACTGTCTTTTCTGATAGTCAAGCGGCCATAAAAGCTTTGGCATCCCAACAAGTCAACTCAAGGTTGGTTTAGAACTGTCTGCAATGCCTCCTAAATCTGGCTAACCACAACAAAGTTACACTTTCCTGGGTGCCAGGACATAGGGGAATACAGGGCAATGAAAATGCAGACTCCCTGGCCAGGCGAGGCTCCGCAGCAATGTTTGTGGGTCCTGAACCTGTTTTTGGAATACCAAAAGCCTCGGTTCGTGGCTACATGACTTGGTGGATTTAAACACAACATCAGTCATACTGGAACCACATTCCATGGCAATATCACAGTAAAACACTGTTGGACTCACCATCGAAAGCATTGACAAGTGAATTACTAAAACTAAATAGGAATCAGATTAGAATAGTGACAGGGTTAATAACCGGACGCTGCACCCTAAGAAAACATATGCACACTATGGGCATCTATAGAGAAGAACCCATTTGCAGACTATGTGACAAAGAGGAAGAGACAGCCTCTCACATCATATATGAGTGCCCTGCACTTACATACTGGAGAACAAATCAAAACCTCATGGTGGACACTAACCACCAGGAGGCTGGAGACCAGAAAAGAACAGTAAAAGGGCTACTACACCTGTTTAAGGTGTCAAACCTTTTTAACTGAAACAAATACACAAGAGATATAACAAGCCCTGTAGGCTGCAGTGTCGAGGCGGACAAAACCTCAACTTGTGTATTTATGTCATCAATCAATCAATCAATTAATGAAATTAGTATGGACCATTTATAACCAGTCATTGTAATTACCTATACACCTCTGTTTGTGAATATTTGACATAGAGTTCAAATAAGTGTCAATTATTTAAAAGTTTCAACTATATTATTAATTAAAAATAATTACAATGCCTTTAACTAAGAGTCAGAGAATCGAAATAATAATTATGCTTGGCTGTGGTAGGAAAACTAGAACACACAACGAAGTTCGAATTATGTTCAACAATAAATATCCGAACAGAGAACCTTTAAGTCAGTCTACAATCAATAGAATTGAGGCTAAGTGGACAGATTGGAACTGTTAAGAATATTGGCAGTCCAGGAAGGGCCGGCGTTCCTAATGATAAAAAACTGAATATCCTGGTTTCATCACATGAAAATTCGAACCTCTCAAGTACTCAGCTTGCTTTGGATAATACGCTTCATAGATCGACTGTAACAAAAATTTTAAAGAAAGAAAAGTGGCACCCTTATAAAATGCAACTAGAAGATGATCTAGATCGCAGAAACGAGTTTTGTGAGACCATGACCGAGAGAACTGATAATTACCCTAGACTAGTGAAACAGATATGCTTTTCAGACGAGGCAAATTTTTGTTTAAATGGACAAGTAAATAAGCATAATTTTAGGTACTGGGCACCTGAAAATCCACACTGTTTTAGGGAAAGTCATTCTCAGAATTATGAAAAGGTAATTTGAAGGAACTTTGACGGGACAGCGTTATCATGACTTTTTAGTAGACGACTTGATTTCAGCACTGGCGACACTGTATCCTGATGAAAATAACCCAGACATGCCAAATCAAGAATTATGGTTTTAATAGGATGGGGCGCCTCCCCACTATGGCGAGATTTGAAAATGGATTAGTGGCATGGCGTGGCATGATATTTTTTTTGCTTTCTTTCAGAAAAGATTTACCGTTACGAGTGAGTCTGACGACGACACCCAGAAAAAAAGCAAAGCGGTAATGCAAATTTCGTGATAAATGGTTACAAAATTATTCCTGGATATCCAAGGCTAATTCAGTTTTTTTCATGCACGATGCCAGATTTGTAATAAATATTTTTCCATATCACACGGTGGATTAAGCATCACGCAAATGAAAGTGAACAAAAAAATAAACAACTATCGAGTGCTAAATCGAACTTAATGACAACGTTTTTCCCCAAAAGTAATTCAGCAGAATTTAACATGATTACTCTTGCTGAATTAACACAAACATTTCATTGCGTTAAACATAATATTTCATATTTATCCACGGATTGCGGTATGAAGTTGCTTCCTCAGATACTACCCGATTCGGCTATCGCAAAAAAAATTCCTGTGGCAGAACTAAATCCAAAAGTTTAGTTAAAGATGTACTCGGCCCTAAAGCTGGAGAAATTGCAGTCACAGCTCTGAAAACTTCTGGACTTGATAAATGTCCTAAGGTTCATTTGAGTGGCGCTACGAATACGTCTAATAAAGGAAACCGTAAAATGTATCCTATTTGCGTTCAACATTTTTCACGTGAAGACGGGTGTCAAACACAATTACTAGATTTTTTCGAGTATCCCTTCAAAATAGCTGTTGCTATAAGCGATGTTATTATAAACACGCTTTCGAAATTTAATTTGGATATAGCATATGTTTCGGCATTTAGTGCAGGCAACAAAATGCTAATTTTGGAAGAAATAGATCGGCGTTTACCTTAGTAAAGGATAAAAAACCAAATATAATGAAAGCAGGATGTCTAGTACACGTTTTGAATAATACATTGAAGTATGCTATGAACAAATTAAACCTTGATGTGGAAACTGTCATATTGAAAATTTACAGCCACTGTTCATTTTCTGAGTTAAGGAGGGAAAATTTGAAAGAATTTGTAACCTTTGCGGAACTGGCGTGGATTGAGCTCAACAAACACGTAACAACACGGTGGATTTTATTGGGTCCTGCATAATTTCTTACTTCATATCCATAGGCAATGAATGCCCTAAAGTCATAAAGTCATTGCTCTGTATAACAGACGATGAGAGCGACGAAGGCGAGACGTTTTTGTATTTAAGTTTTTGTGCCAATGTTTGCACAGTGTTTGAAAAGGCAAGTTTGATGTTACAAAATATGTCAACTAGTTTGATCCAACTATACAAAATTTTATCAGATGTGGCAGAAAGCCTACAAACAAAAATAAATGAATTTTTTTTTGGATCCCATTTGCGTACTGCGCAACACCGAGCACAAAATGCGGTTTATGAAGAATGCACAACAGGTTTCAAAGAATTTTACAAAAATACGCTGGATTATCTTCAGTCCCATTTTAATTTCGATGAATCGAATCCTTTGAAGAAATTGGAGCCATTGTCGCTTGATGGGAATTTAATTTTACCGAATTAAGTGATGCTGCCTCAATTATGGGATTTGATTCCCGAGAAGGATTTTCGATGGATGAGTTGTTTGAAGACTACAGTGTGGTGAAGAATGTGCTAACACAGGTCGATCAAACGCAAAGCGTTGACAAAAAATGAGTACAAATATTTAAAGCCGCAAAAGGGCAAAAGTTAAAAGCATTATTTAGCGTTGTATCTTGTGTGTTGAGCACACCTCTGTCAAATGCCTATGTTTGGTCATTGGTCAAATATTAAAAACCGTTGTTCAGTAGAATTAATAAGAGCTGAATGGCTAATTTCGCTCAACATAGGCATGTCTTGTTCGGAATTCATAAATAAATATAAAAATGATGTCGACTTATTGAAAGCTGCCCGTAGCAATAAGAAATACACATGGAAAAAATAATTATAAAAAATAAATAATAACACAAAATACCTAGCCTGTGTCATGGGTCATATTGTTTTGAACCAAACTCTGAACTAGTCCAAACGTTTTTAATAATCGCCCGATTGTCCCGATTTTTTTTCCCAAAAGGTGGCAACCCTGGGTTTATACGCGAGTAATATCTCTCAACACGAAATAACTGCCTTCTATATAAATTGTAACTATTAACTGCTAACGATGTATATTGTATATTATAAAAACAATAATTTATTTAATTCGGTAACATTCGTTTCGTGTCAAAGCTCTATGCTGTCGTTACATTATAAATTATGAAGTTAAGTTAAGGTGTTGTTTAGTAAAATTAAAAGGGTAATACTGATAAGTTGCCTAAATGGTTGATTTTTTTTTGTAACTTGCAATTTATACATTTCTTGTTTTATTTTTTTTTCTTAAAAGCTAAAAAAGTATTTATAGTTCAATATTTACAATCCGAATTAAAAACAACCGCGTATCACATAATAAATAACAAAAAAACTATTTAGCGAAGCATTAGCTAGCCTCCCCTTATAGATTAGCAGGTAGGGCGCTCCATGAACTTGTTTGATACAGGAATAAAAGATAACATTATGCAATGATAAATTTTTAAAAATTATTATGCAATTTAATTAATATTTAGATAAATTATAAATTTTAAATTATTTTGCTAAAATCACTATACTTTCTATTCTTTTTAGCGACATTTGTGACTTTAAAAGAAAGTAAATAAATTTGTTGATTTTTTTTCAATATTTTGCACTAGACCGTTTTTTCCTTAAATAGTGTTTCAAATAAAATTACCGTCTGCTCTTTGTTAATTGCGAGATTTTTCTATGTCTCAATAGTACAACTTTTAAAAATTATTTATTTATTTATTTTGTCAAAGTTCTGTGTTATCAAATCAAACATTGCCTCTAGCCTTTTTTAGAGAAGCTAAAACTTCATTTTTAATTTTCATAATTATTATTTTATATTTTATATTGTTTTATTTAAGATACTGTTTCTTTTAGAATGTCTGACCCACAAAAAAACTATCTGGTTACCAGTACAAAAGACGAAGGCTGGAAAAGGAAGCCCAAAGGCAGAAACAAGCTGGAGCTTTAAAAAAATTATTTACAAAAATAGGGTAGTACCAAAAATAACGACTTAGAGTTTTCAGCATCAAATCCAGAAATAAAATAATATACGGAATCGCTAGAGAGTGAAGATGACTAACAAATGGACGATATTCTCAAACCAACTGGAACTGGCACTACTCCCGCGTCAAATGAAAGCACTATAATAATTGACAACAACCCGGCACCTACAGAACGCGCTTTACAACCATTAAGTACGGATCCAGCATTGTGGCCAAGAATTTTGGGAGATGCCAATAGAACCTTTTTGGTAAGGCAAGGTCTACCTAGGCCATTATATAATTATAAATTTCCTTCCGATGACATTGGTTTTAAGAGACTGGCCAGTTTACTCCATTTCAAAAAACTGCGTGTATTGCTTTTGCTGCAAAATTTTCGGCTGTTTTAAAAGCTGGAAGCATCTCGTCAAAAATCTTGGCTAGAACTAAATCAAAGGTTAAAGTGTTGTAATATTATAGATGCGACTTCTCAAAGAATTATTAATGCTAAAACAAACCATTGTTACGAAGTGCTTCTAAAAATCGTAGGTATCACTAAAATGCTTAGTAATAGTTGTTTGGCTTTTCAAGGTTCAAGCGACAAGCTGTTTGAGCATAATAACGGTACCTTTTTAAAAATAGTTGAGCTTCTATCTGAATTTGATCCCATAAAACTAAAGCCCACTTCCCCGGGGAAAAATATAAAAAACGAGATAATAGACCTATTGCATCAAATTGTCAAATCTCATATTATTCATGAAATAAAAACGGCCAAATACTACTCCATAATTTTAGAATGCACCCCTCACATTAGTAAGGTGAAGCAAATGACTCTTGTGATCAGATATGTTTATGTTAATCTGATGCCAATAAGGTTAAAACAAAAATTAATGAATGCTTTTTGGCTTTCTTTCAGTAAAAGATCCACAGAAAAACAAATATCTGAAATTATAATTGAAGAACTTAATAATTTGGGTTTAAATTTGCAGGATATTGGAGGGCAGGAATATGACAACGGGTCCAATATGAAGGGCGATAAAGCAGGAGTGCAATCTACAATTAAAAATTTGAATTCCCGAGCATTCTACGTACCATGTGGTAGCCACTCTCTCAATCTAGTGGTTAATGATATGGCAAAAGCATCCCCGGAAGCCACTAATTTTTTTAATATGGTCCAAAAAAATAAATTTATTCTCTTCGGCATCTACTTTTAGATAGGCAATACTTTTGAAACACGTCCAAGGATTAATTTTGAAACCATTGCAACACTAGTTGGGAAAGTAGGATAGAGTTCATAAAGCCTTTAATATTTCATATATTAGATGTATATGACGCTTTAATAAGCATTTATGAAAACAAAGAAATTGATTACTTAAAAAGGGACGAGGCATCAGGTATAATAAATTGTATTAAACAGTTTAAGTTTTTATGTTCAATAGTTCTTTGGTATACAATATTAAATTGTATCAATCCAATAAGCAAGCTGTTGCAAACAAAAAATTTCGATCTAGCATCTGCACTAGATCTATTATAAAACTGCAAAAAATTCTTTAGGGATTTTCGATCGGATAAGCCATTCAAATAATTGTTGATGCAAAAGAATTGACGTTGTCGCTAATTTTGAATCAACAGTACCACGGCACCGCGTAAGAAGAAAAAAAACAATTTCTCATATGAAGCACGAGATGAACCGATCGAAGATCCGAAAGAAAAATATAAGATAGATTGTTTTTATTTTACAATTGATCAAGCACAAGATTTGAACAACTGAGTCACCATAATAAGTATTTTCAATTCTAGTATAATATATACGATTTAAAAACGATGTCTAAAGAAGGGCTATTTAAACAGTGCAATGATTTGGAAAGTATTTTAACTGATGGTGATTTTGTTAACATAAATGGGGTGGAATTAACAGAGGAAATTTTTGCGGTATCCGCACTTTTGGGAAAAAAAGAGAGCCCAACCAATGTACTAAAATTAATAACAATGTTAAATTTTGCACCAAACATTAGTGTTGCCTTAAAAATATAATTGACTATTCCGATAGCTGTTGTAAGTGGAGAAAGAAGTTTGTCTAAATTAAAATTAATAAAGAACTTTTTACGTTTCACCAAACAAGATCGATTTAATGGTTTGGTAATATTGGCGATTAAGCATGAAATTACTGATAAAATAAACTTAAGAGGTAATACAAAAGTCTGCAGAAATAAACGTAAGAAAGATAAGTTTTCTTTGAGTTTGGCGTAGTTAATGTTACTTTGCTTTAATCTTTATATAGGATGTAAGTTTTATTTCGGTGGTTGTGATTACAAATATACATTAACTTTCTTGTAACACCATTGAAATGCACCTGGTTAAAAATTTCTAAATACACAGGTACGGTACTTTTTCATTTATACTGTTTTGTCCTCTAGTTAAATATTAATTATGTTACATTATTCTTATTCTAATAATTTGATTTTAATTTTAAATAGCAGATTTATTTATAAGGGCCGTCAAATTGCCTTCTTGTCCGGGGCGGCGTAAACGCTGGAACGGGCCCTGAAGTACTTGGTCAAACTCCTTATTTAACTTGTGTTTTTCACAAAATTAAAATAAATTTAATCTGAATACTGTCACATTCACCTCGCCGGCACGGCGACTCGGGGCCTAAGCGCGCACCTGTTGCTAATGCTACATTTTTCATTTTAACGCCTAACATAATAGGTATGTTTATTATTATTAAATTTTATTTTTGTAATTCAATGTAAAAATTTCTCGTTTAATAATATAATTTAGAAATATTGTTTTGTTTAAGAAGGTAATGGTATGTTATTCTAAGTAAGAATTTGTCATTTAGAATAAATACTTTGCCAACTAATCAAAACTAATAAATACTTAATAATTGAATCTACCTAATACATTGTAAAAAAACGTTTTATACTGTAAAATTATTAATCTAACAATGTTAAATAAAAAATATTTTTGAAATAAATTCAAAGCTATAATTCACGCGAGTAAACTTTCTAGGTTGGTATGCAAACTATGGCGTTTTAAATATTTAAATTGCCAATAAGACGTTTCAGACCACTTTATGTAAAAAGCGGGTTGAATATTCACATTGAGCAGCTCAAAATACGTAAAAAGCCCCTTCTTGCCTGAAAGGCTGGAACTACAAAACCTTCCTTGGTGGCCGTGATAATAATATGAATAGATACCTAACGAATCTTAGCGCTGCCAGTGGCAAAGATGATCTGGGTCCATTTTTATATAGATTAATATGGTAAAAAAGCCTATACCGTTCGGTTCTGGGTATATATTCTTCTCTAAGACCAGATACTAAACCAGATTCCTCAAATTGTTTTATATATCCTTGTACCGATATATGATTAACGACATTATGTCGAGCAAAAATTGCGCACTTTATAAAACGTTTTTGTAAAACGTTTCTCGTATTTGTAGTGAGTATTTACACTAATAAAACATAGACTATATTTTAAAGAATAATAAGCTTTACAATTAATAATGGTTAGTTGTTTGCATGACAGTTTTCAAGTTTTGAGCGCAGCTCTCTGGGTATTTATAAATGCCGTTAAATAAAAATCAATCCTCGTTATTAAACACTTATAATTTTTGTTGGTTTTTTGGTATATATATTTTATTGTTTGTACTGTAGTGTATTATAATTAATTGAATAACATAGAATCATAACATCTCATTTAGGTCATCCCCATTTCATGGTCATTTAGAATAAACAATATAAATATGTAATATGTAACAACGATAATAACAATACACAGTGAGTCGTAAAGTAAAACCCGTTGTGTTAATTACATCCATCGCGCTATGCGCTACAATGCGCTACATGGCGATCCTGCCATACGGTTTACGGTTTTTCTTTTAAAGTTTTTTAAAGTGTTTATGTGAAAATGGGCAAAAGCTCAAGCAAACACGCCGAAGTTACAGATACCGGTGTCGTTAACTCAAACTTTATCGTTGAAGAGAGTGCAATTGCGATACCGCATGACGTGCGTGTTGTACTATACGTTATAGCCGTTTCGGTCCTAATTTTGACGTTTATGAAACTCAGGCAGGCATATAGAAGAGGCGTCAAAAGAAATTTTTCAAGAAGTATGATGCTAAGAGGAAACACCGATGTGTAAATGGGCTGCAGTAAGAAGAGAAAAAATCGTCGTTGCAGATTGGTATGTACAGTTTTGCCATTTCCCAACAAAGGCCCAAACTTCAAGCTTCAAAGTTTGTGGGCCCCCGCCTTTAAACTCCTTACGTTATCGTCATCCCGTGAAAGCCGTAAGGAGCCCAAAAGATTTAGCAGATAATTTCCCAAAATAATTGATATGATTATAAATATATATATTATATATATATATATATATATAATATAAATATATATATATATATATTATATATAAAATTTTGAATCATTTCATTCCATTTTCATTAAAAATATTAAAATGTAATTAGAAACCTCATTAATTTTAAAACTATTTAGATTCTAGTTCGTATATTATAGTATCGTATTTATCGACATAACTAACCTGACTCATTGTTTTGTTTAAATTTTCGTAATTTACAAAAGAAAATGCTTAAAGGTATATAATTAATCAATAATTAATTATAATATAATAATGAAAATAGGTATAAACATAGTTGCCAAGTTATTTTTTTTTTGCTACTAATATAAGTAAATTAAATTAATTAACAAATAATAAAAAAAAATAATATATATATTATGGGAAGGAACTTTTTAAATATTTTAAATGAAATAAATTAAGTTTTTGCCTTATGACTTTAAATTGGGATGAGACGTACGACCAACTTTTAAAATTAAAAGATTTAATAGTTAATGAGTCCAAGCGGGTTTTAAAAACACAGGTCCCAAAAAGCAAAGCCGTGCATGATGATGTCACGCGTAACTTGCTAAAATACTATAACCAATTTGTACAGATTTGCATCCGTAGCTACAAGAAATTGGATGACGAGCAATACGTTCAGGTGCAACATCTATTTGGCATTTCGCGAGATAGGGTAATTAGGGCATTTTTAGTCCTTAAGGTGCGCTATAAAATACCCTCATCCTGTACAAAAGTTATCAATCCCGCAGTGCTTGATGAGGAATTAGAATTTCCAAGCGAGGATCAAGAAAACCAAAAACAACAAAATCTGGAAATAACCGAAAAAATGTCTCTTTCAGCCATTGAATTTTTTAATTTTGCTAGCAAGCTAGTAAGCAGCGAATATGATGGTAAGGAGGACAGACTCCAATCCTTTTTAGATTCCTTAAGTTTACTTCAATCAAACTCTAGGGATCACGAAAGTAATGCGGCTGCATTTGTAAGAACAAAACTTTCAGGCAAAGCCCGTGAATTAATATCTGACAACGACGACTTACCTACCATAATAAACAAATTAAAAAATGGCATTAAATCCGAAAAATCACAAGTAGTTACAGCTCAGCTACTAAGTTTAAAACAAAATAGAGATACGACGAAATACGTTTCTGAAATAGAAAGTTTATGTGCAAGACTGAAGAGAGCTTACATAAGAGAAGGTGTGCCATCTGACGTAGCAGAAACTTATACGGTTAATACGACTGTAACCTCACTCAAAAATAACTCCCCCTCAGAAAGAGTAAAAATAATTTTGGAGGCAGGAAATTTCACTTCGTGCGGAGAAGCTATTTCAAGTTTGTTAACATAAACCCAGATGCTACAAACACTACCAATTCAGTTCTTTTTTCCCGACAAAATAGGCCAAAAAGGGGTTATTTGCAAAATAATTTTAGGTCTAGATCCCAACGTGGTCGTCACTATCATAATAATGCTAGTCAAAGAAGTCGATATGGCCAGAATAGCCAATATTATGCGAATAATAATAATTACAGAGGTGCAAATATAAATTATAGAGGCTCAAATAGAGGTCAAAATGTTAGAGGAAGGCCCAGCTACGTAAGAAGCTATGAGTCCGGTGAGCATTCGGAAAACCAACAGGACCCCCAGTTAGGTCCAATGGGGGATCATCAATAAATAATGTATTTCACCTGGACCTGTCACTTTCGAACTTTGTATTACTCAACACTGAAATGACAGGAAGTCAAAACATAACTTTATTAATCGATACAGGAGCAGATATCTCATTATTTAAAATAGGAAAAATCAATCCAACTCAGATGCTTAATAAATCAAATTCTAGTCAAATTAGAGGCGTAACAGAAGGCGTAACAAAGTCTTATGGAACAACAAAAACAAACATTTTTACAAAACATTTCTCACTACCACATACATTCCACGTAGTCGATAACAACTTTCCAATTCCAGCGGATGGAATTTTAGGAAGAGATTTCATCGTAAACTATCAATGTCAATTAGACTACGCAAGTTGGAATATGAGTGTTTATTGTAAAAATGGAAAACTTGAAATACCAATTTTTAACAGCCCTGAAGAAAGTGTACTCATTATCCCACCAAGGTGCGAAGTAATAAGGTACATTAAAGGATTTGATAACCTCGAGCAAGACTCAGTTGTATTAAATAAAGAGATAGCTCCTGGAGTTTTTGTTGCAGGCTCAATTATTTCAAGGTCGAGTCCATATATAAAAATTTTAAATACAAACAGCGAAAGTGTCACGATTAAAAATGCTGACCTACAAACCAGTTACCTGAACAATTTTTATGTTTACACTATAAACTGCGATACACAAAACAGGGAATCCATGCTTTTAAACGAACTAAATAAAGATATACCAGAATTTGCAGAAAACGAGACAATAAATTTGTGCAAAGAATTTTCAGATATTTTTGCTTTGTCAACAGACAAATTGACAACAAACAATTTTTACGAGCAAAAACTAACATTAGCAGACCCCACACCTATTTACATAAAAAACTATCGTACACCGCACTCACAAGTGCCGGAAATAAATGCACAAGTAAGCAAAATGTTACAAGATAACATAATAGAACCTTCAACTGCACCGTATAATAGTCCAATATTATTGGTACCGAAAAAATCAAATGATGGAAATAAAAGATGGAGATTGGTGATAGACTTTAGACAGGTTAATAAAAAGGCCCTTTTGGCAGATAAATTCCCATTACCACGAATCGACACCATTCTAGACCAACTAGGAAGAGCAAAATTTTTTTCAACTTTGGATTTGAAAGCTGGTTTTCACCAAATTCCACTAGAAAAAGAATCTAGGGATATTACAACATTTAGCACAAATTCCAATTCAGTAGCAATCATATACACGAACAGCACCCAAGGTCATTGACCTTTGTGTGCAGCTCGTGTATATGAAAACCCATTAATTTAATTTATTGATCTTGAAAAACCCAAATTAATTTTATTTAATTCCAGCAGAGAAGGGTGACTAACCATAATGGGTCATATTTCATACATGTGTTCAAAATGGCTTTTTCAAGGTCTTTTGTGTGGCAGCCCATGCTCCCAGGCGGTCTTTTTATTTTTTTAAGACCCATTCGATTCATATATTTGGACACTTGTGGGAATGCATGATTTTTTACCCTCGATTCGAACCATTCGCATTTTACAGGTGCTTCTATTTGTTTTATTGTGTAAACGAATGGGCCGCCATTTAAAATGTTCAGTTGACCGTATTTTGGCCTTTTTGAAGCATAAAAATTCTTTTCACAGTAAAGTTGGGCCTGCATTATGTCATTTTTGTGTTGTATTATTTATTGCTCCCTTTATCAATTTATACCGCCATCGCTCAGTTACAAAAGAAGTGTTTATTTACCTATTTACCTGTATTGAATCATACAAAACCCTAAATTTGTATTTGACTTTTGCATTTTGAACAAGCTGGTCTTTAGTTAAAATAAATATTTAAATGTATTTACTACTTTTTTCTATGGTCTTTGGATATGGGTGAAAAACGTGTTTTTTAAAAAAATTACTCATTTTTTGTCTAAAAATCGTGACTTTTGCAGTGATTTGTGGGAATATGGGCCGACAAGTCCATCGAAACGAAGAAAGCTTGTTAATATATGTATGAGTGATGTCATTTTAGGCATTTTTTAATCGTAATATAAACCAATAATAAACAGGTAAGGTCCAAGGACGGTAGTATTTTAAAATAATAAAAATTCTAATTTTTACACAAACAAATATATTAAAAACCGTTTGTATAGGTGTAAAATAAGGGCTAAGTTCCTATCCAAAGATCTAGACCAGAGGTTCCCAAACTTATTTCGTCTAACGCCCACTTTGAAAGTCAGTTATTTTGTAGCGCCCCCATTTTTTTCACCTTAAAAATCTCAATTACATATTAGTCTCGCCTGGAGTTTAATTAAACCTATATTCTAAACGACACTTTTCCTATTAGAGAAAGCAATAATAATGCAACTTTACAGTATTAAAGGTATCTTTTAATCAAAATTAACAATAATCTTTTTACTGAATCGATTCATTTGAATCAATCACTTGAAAAGATTCGTTCGCAACCGATTCACTTTATTATAATGCCGGTCGGACTAGGTTGGTTTTAAATTCCACAAAAAATGTAATAGTTATCTTAAATATCTTAATAATTTACATTTATTTCATATTGGTATAATTATTATTTTTCTTGAAAAAATTAACGGTCGGTGGATTACGATTTCGAAGTTTTACTAAATGGTCAATTTGACAAATAATTTATTGAAAAGTGGTCTATATATGAATATTTCGAGCAATAACGGACTGAGATTTTTGGATAGGAACTTGGCCCTTATTTTTAATTTTTTTGTAAATTACATATGTCATATGGTCTCGACTCAACACTCCTAAATGGTCAAATTTATGGCATAATCTATAATAGTTTGACCATAAAATGAATAAGTTTTCAATGTTATTTTACGTCACGAATTAAACTAATATATATATATATATATATATATAAAAATATATATATATATATAATATATAGAATATATATATATATATATATATTATAATATATCATATATATATATATATAATGTTATGAGCTATCGAAAATTGCAGGCTTCTATCATTTATATTATATACAATTGTACTAATCTATTAATATATAATACTGGTATATAGTATTATAATATATAATATATCAATATATTATATACATTTTATAAAAATCTGGTTTAATAATAATAACCCATAATACACAAATATAAAATATAATAAATTAATATTTAATAAAAACCATTAAAAATTTTGTTTATGCACCTCTAGTATGCGAATCCTTTCATACAATTATCAACCGGACCATCGCCAGATTCAGGAAAGAAATTTTGTTTTTATTTACCATATATTTTATCTTATTAATCTTTTTCCTATTTAAACTCATTAATTTAGTTATATCGCTTCTTTCTTCAAACTGCACCATGAAGCAAGGTGAGTTCATTTAGTTAAAATAAACTTTAAATTTTTGACTATGTAAAGTGCTTTTGTTTAAAATGTAATTTAGTAATTTGGTATAATTTTTTACCGTCTTTGTTAAAAATATATTGATTTTTAAAAAAGTTTGCTAGGTCTGTTTCTTTGTAGGTGGGGTGGGGTAGGCAGGTATGGTTTTTTTTATTAGACATTACCTAATATAATTTATTCATTTTTGACCATAAAATGAATATGTTTTCATGTTATTTTACTGTCACGAATTAAACTAAAATATGAATAAATAGTGTGGATAGCATGGACGAGACGAAGATAAAATATGTCCATCCGAATCTCGGTGGGTTTCCCGCTAATATCTGCCAAATAAATTTTCAGTAGTTTGACCATAAAATTAATAAGTTTTACTAAACATAAAATTAATAAGTTTTACTAAATGGTCAATTTGACAAATAATTTATTGAAAAGTGGTCTATATATGAATAGTTCGAGCAATAACGGACTGAGATTTTTGGATAGGAACTTGGCCCTTATTTTTTATTTTTTTTTTGTAAATTACATATGTCATATGGTCTCGACTCAACACTCCTAAATGGTCAAATTTATGGCATAATCTATAATGTATGTTTGCACTAAAACATATCCAAAATTCGAGTTATAATTAAACAAACTTTGTGCCATCTTTTTTAGATCATTTAATTTTCTTTCAAAAATGTATTTACTACTCTTTTCTATGGTCTTTGGATATGGGTGAAAAACGTGTTTTTTAAAAAAATTACTCATTTTTTGTCTAAAAATCGTGACTTTTGCAGTGATTTGTGGGAATATGGGCCGACAAGTCCATCGAAACGAAGAAAGCTTGTTAATATATGTATGAGTGATGTCATTTTAGGCATTTTTAATCGTAAACAACCGCTGTGGTCTATACAGATTGGCTAAACTTTGTCTAGGAATAGGATTTCTGTGTAACTAAGAGAGTAATTATTAGAAATATGTGGATAGAAAAGAAATGAAGCATACACATGTGTTGCCACGTTGTTTGGAGGGGAAAGTCAAAGCGCCGTTTAAAAACCTCGTGACAACGTTTTTATAAAGAGCGTAAAATATTTTATTGTGTATCAGAGAAGGACGGACAAACTCAGATGACGCAAAAATTCCACCTTTCTTTGAAAGGCGGGACATCAAGTAGGCTGCCCCCTCTTCTATGTGAATGTTGTCTCGCACCGCGCACCGTCGAAAATTCGCCAGCGCTTCTCGGTCAGCGTTGTACTTGCTATTACAATTGTACTAGATCTATTACAATTAGACACTGGCTATTACGCTATTACTACAATAGCTAAAATCCGAATAATCTATTACATTTTCATAAAAATCTGGTTTAATCAATAAAACCCAACAACACAACAATCCAAACAATAATAAATTAATATTTAATAAAAACCACTTAAAAATTTTGGTTTATGGGCCCTCTGAGTAGTGCGAGAGATCTCTATTCGATAAATAATGCACACGCCGGCACGCGGGATTCCGCCAGATTCCGCAGGGAATCACCGCGTCAATATTTTGTTTCTTGGGATTCACCGAGGTATCGAGTTTTTGATTCTTTTAATCTTTTTCTCCTATTTAAAGCTGCATTCAGCATTTAGTTATATCCGCTTCCTTTCCTTCAAAAACTGCAGCCATGAAAGCCAAGGGAGAGTTTCCAGATTTTCTCGGAAAATAGGCTTTTCCAAGGGGTTTTTGGGAAAAAATAGTGTAAAAAGTGCCTTTTTGTTATAACAATGTAAATTTAGTGCAAAGTTTGGTAATAAAGCATGGTAAAATTCGGTAAACAAAACCAATCCTAAAAATTGAAAAAAATGTAATCTGGTACAATCTAGTATATTTTTGGGAGCAATTTTAGTACATTTGTTTTATGTCAAAAGCACAACGCTGTTCTCAGTATCTCAGTCTCAGTGTCTCATCAGACAGCGTGTGGGATGCTAGCGCTTGCTTTAGGTTTTTTATTTTTATTACGTAAAGGGACCAAATTACTTGGCTAATCATTGTTATCTTTTAATGTTATTGTCAAGTAAATTAAAAGAAAACTCTGATGTTTTACTATTCAAATTTTACATGCCTTCGGCGTAAAGATAAAAGGTAATATTCTTAAATAATAAAAACAAATTTCAAATAACTATTAAAAATAAAATGTAATTCTTAAAAATAAAATAAAACGTAATTCTTAAAATAAAATAAAACATCTCAAATTCTTTAAAGAAAAAACTAGATTAAGTGCTCAAAAAGGCCTCCCCCTTGAGCTTCACAATAGCCTAGCCTATTGTAAAATTCTTGGCGTACTTTTTCAAATACGTTGGGAGGTATATTTTGACAGGTGTTCTGAATTTTGAGCCACAATTCCTCCAAAGTTGTCGCCCTTTCATGCTGATGTCCGAATATTATCTCTTTTAAATAACCCCATAAGAAAAAGTCATTGGGCGCTAAATCGGGAGATCTTGGTGGATATCTTATTGTGCCTCTGGTAGCAATAATTCTATCCGGAAAATGTGTATTTAAAAATTCGTGAACTGCTCCACTATTATGCGCCGGGCAACCGTCTTGTTGAAACCAAATGTCAGCTAGGTTGACATTTAAATTCCTCAGGGCCGGTAATATTTGTTCTTCTAACAATTGTAAATAGCGTTGGCGATTTAAGTTGCCATCTATAAGAAATGGCCCTATAATAGTGTTACCCAAAATTCCCGCCCAAACATTGAGTTTTTGCGGATATTGGGTTCTTAAAGGTATACTCAAATGTTTATTTTCCTTCGACCAATACCGAACGACTGAAGGATTGTGGTGGCCGTGAAGAGAAAAGACGTTTCATCCGAAAAAAGAATATTCTGTAAAAACTGATCATTTCGATCAATTTTTTCTCTCATAGCTTCACAAAACTCCATTCGTCGAATTAGATCTTCCGGAAAAATTTCTTGAGTTTTTTGTACCTTAAAAGATTTATAACCATGTTTTTTTAAAACATGCTTAACTGTACTTTTTGGTACACCAACTGCTTCGGCTACTTTCGTACTAGAGCAAGGTTCGCTTGCTTCGACGAAAGCACAAATATTTACATCCCTTTCAAGTTGAGTTTGATCTCCCCGGTTTTGTTCCTCATTGCAATAACATTTTTTACAAGAATTGATGCAACCAGATGTTTCAAACCTTTTAAAAATATTTAAAATTGTTTGAGAAGTCGGCACGGGTTGATCTGGATAATTAAAAATAAAACGCCCAATGACTTCTTCCGCACTTTCAGCAACACAGTACCATTTAATAATATTAATCTTTTGTTCACGAGAATACATTTTTTAAAAGATGCCTTTTACTTAACACACCGAAAGCCTAAGTAAAAATGAATCCAGCCAGCTGGCTGAAGAGAAAGCGTTTACCGACGAATTACCCCTCCAAACCAATGACACGCTCTGGCATACCCCTCCAAACTAATTTAATTGGAGAGTATACCTTTCGACACGCCCTCAAAGAGGTGGCAACACTGGTTAATGCTCATGGTTAGTAATTTCTTTTCCACTCACATGTTTCTCTATCTATCGCTCTTGGTAACACAGAAATCCTATTCCTAGACGACTGTTAGCCAATCTGTATATGAATAGTTCGTGCAATAACGGACTGAGATTTTTGGATAGGAACTTGGCCCTTATTTTTTAATTTTTTTTGTAAATTACATATGTCATATGGTCTCGACTCAACACTCCTAAATGGTCAAATTTATGGCATAATCTATAATGTATGTTTGCACTAAAACATATCCAAAATTCAAGTTATAATTAAACAAACTTTGTGCCATCTTTTTTAGATCGTTTAATTTTCTTTCAAAAATGTATTTACTACTTTTTTCTATGGTCTTTGGATATGGGTGAAAAACGTGTTTTTTAAAAAAATTACTCATTTTTTGTCTAAAAATCGTGACTTTTGCAGTGATTTGTGGGAATATGGGCCGACAAGTCCATCGAAACGAAGAAAGCTTGTTAATATATGTATGAGTGATGTCATTTTAGGCATTTTTAATCGTAAACAACTGCTTTATTTCTAAATATAATTAAACAAACTTTGCCTAAAAATCGCGACTTTTTACATCTTTCCAATTTGCATAAGGCATTACTGGATCTTTTTGCGGAAATATGGATCAACAATGGTTCCAAAGAATTTTTCGCGACAGCAAACATAACTGAATAAAATTTTTAGTGCTCCAATCCATAAAAAATATTTAAAGAAACTAAATATTTTATTGAAGGGATACTATTATCGGTTCTATAAAAAACAATACTTATGGTATAGTAGATTTTAATAAAAATATAAAATAAATTATAAAAAATCTGATTAATGATGGTTTGCCCATTTACCAGCTGTCTTGCTCCTTTTAAATCCTATGTTTATTGCCCCCTTTGTCTATTTATACCACCATCGCTCAATTACAAAAGAAGTGTTTATTTACCTATTTACCTGTATTGGATCATACAAAACTCAAGGAATGTTATGGCTTTCGAGGCAAATGTTTAATTACTTGTTTTATCAGTGACGCTTGTAATTTCATGGTACAAATAGCTTATTAAAATGTAGAACCAGGAAAAACCCATATCTTTCATTGAAGACTTTCACAGTCTACCATGCTTATGGGACGTACAGTGTGTAGGCTATAAAACCGGATAGCATGGATAAGACGAAGTAAATTTTAGATAGATTTTTATAAACATTTTTAGGTAGATTTTTTTCAGGTTCCATGTGGATGAGTGTTGTTGGTAATATGTTTTACTAAATGGTCAATTTGACAAATAATTTATTGAAAAGCGGTCTATATATGAATAGTTCGAGCAATAACGGACTGAGATTTTTGGATAGGAACTTGGCCCTTATTTTTAATTTTTTTTTGTAAATTACATATGTCATATGGTCTCGACTCAACACTCCTAAATGGTCAAATTTATGGCATAATCTATAATGTATGTTTGCACTAAAACATATCCAAAATTCAAGTTATAATTAAACAAACTTTGTGCCATCTTTTTTAGATCGCTTAATTTTCTTTCAAAAATGTATTTACTACTTTTTTCTATGGTCTTTGGATATGGGTGAAAAACGTGTTTTTAAAAATTACTCATTTTTTGTCTAAAAATCGTGACTTTTGCAGTGATTTGTGGGAATATGGGCCGACAAGTCCATCGAAACGAAGAAAGCTTGTTAATATATGTATGAGTGATGTCATTTTAGGCATTTTTTAATCGTAATATAAACCAATAATAAACAGGTAAGGTCCAAGGACGGTAGTATTTTAAAATAATAAAAATTCTAATTTTTACACAAACAAATATATTAAAAACCGTTTGTATAGGTGTAAAATAAGGGCTAAGTTCCTATCCAAAGATCTAGACCAGAGGTTTTCAAACTTATTTCGTCTAACGCCCACTTTGAAAGTCAGTTATTTTGTAGCGCCCCCATTTTTTTCACCTTAAAAATCTCAATTACATATTAGTCTCGCCTGGAGTTTAATTAAACCTATATTCTAAACGACACTTTTCCTATTAGAGAAAGCAATAATAATGCAACTTTACAATATTAAAGGTATCTTTTAATCAAAATTAACAATAATCTTTTTACTGAATCGATTCATTTGAATCAATCACTTGAAAGGATTCGTTCGCAACCGATTCACTTTATTATAATGCCGGTTGGACTAGGTTGGTTTTAAATTCCACAAAAAATGTAATAGTTATCTTAAATATCTTAATAATTTACATTTATTTCATATTGGTATAATTATTATTTTACAAAATATATTTGGAATAAAATTTAAAAAAACTATAATTGTTAAAACCTACAAAGAATTTAAATATTTCATCAGTTATTTAAATATTATTGAAACGAAATTTTGCATTCAAGTCCTTAAAATAAATACTTTCGTATATATAAAATTTTTAAATTTCACCCCAAAAGTGTCAGGTTTGACCGTAAATTGTTGCTTTATTTATAAAAAGATATCAGCTGTCAGTTAATTTTAAACTTGTATCTTTATATTGTAAAATCTAAAAAATAAGTTGTACAGGTTGAAAATTATACTTAAATGGGAAAATTTAGAATTTTTTTTTATCCTGCCTGCATTTTGCTTGATATTTGTATATATATATATATATATATATATATATATATATATATATATATATATATATATATATATATATATATATATATATATATATATATATATATATATATATATATATATATATATATATATATGTATTATTTATATATAATATATATGTATGTATTTTAATCCATAGAAGTTCCCAAGTCATTTAATTCAGCATAGAAGTTTAAACTATAACTTGACACAAATTTATTGTTATTAATACTAGAATTGATGTTATAGGTAATCGTAAAATAAATCGCCCCAAATTAGGTAGAGACTGTTCAATTTCTTACAGTATGTATAACATAGGTGCTGTCCGTCCGTCATTTTGTTTTTTTTTCTTTGATTCAAACTAGATCATTGAGCATATAAATTAAATAAAAGGCGTCACTATTTTTATAAATAATTTATTTAAAAACATAATACATCAATTTCAAAAAGCTGTTATTTTGTAATTCAAACAATAATGGCCATTGATTTTATTACAAAAACATTGCTTCAATACATAGATACAAAAAAAGTGTCTACAATATAATAATACAAAACTTATATTTAATTCCACTCCCTGTCAAATTACAACCTGATAGAGACGGCTTTGCCTATTGACGAGAGTTAAATTATAACCTTCGAGTATTTACTTGGTGGAGGCAACCATGTCCCTCTATAAAAAACATTTTTAATAATATGCGTGTGTGTAAATACAAAATACAAAATTAACAATCACTGATACAAAGTTTATTGAAATATGAAAGCTGTACATATGTGTGTGTGTGTAAATGCAAAATTAACAATCACTGATACAAAGTTTATTGAAATATGAAAGCTGTACATATGTGTGTGTGTGTGTGTGTGTGTGTGTAAATGCAAAATTAACAATCACTGATACAAAGTTTATTGAAATATGAAAGCTGTCTTCTGGTTTTGGCAGCGTTTCTTTTTAAACACATGAGTTCTTGTTGAACTTGAAACAATTTCTTTTCGCACGCTAAAATGTCTTTCTCATCGGCTGTTTTTTGTCGTAGTAGCATTTTTTTGGATTGTAATGCATCTGAAATAACACGGCGTCGCTGAGTGCAGTCGATGTTCATTATCCAGTCTTCATCTTCGCCATTCGCTATGTCTGACGTAGCGTTGTTAGAGACTTCTTTGATGACGGTGGTGGTAGCGTTTGAAATGCCTGGCTTGGCGATATCTAGGCAAATTGTGGTGGCTGGAGCAGGTGAAATCCATTCAAAATCCAAACCATTTGTTTGGTTGTAAGTCGTGTCTAAAGCTACGTTGTTTAAACTAGTTGCTGGTTTTGGTGCTGCGGGCAGGGGGGTGCTTTCAAAAAGTGTTTTTTTTCCCGCGCCAGCACCACAACGCTTTGAAACCCTCTTTCTTTTTGTCGTTTTGGGCATCACTTGTGTCGTCACGGCACTTTGTGGGGCAGTTAGAAGATTTTTTAAAATTTTGTCTGTCCTCGAGGTGTTTGCTGCTGCTGGTGCTGCTGCCGGTTGCACAATAACATCGCTCAGGATGTTCACACGCTGAGGTTGCTGTTTAGCGATGTCTTTCTGTGTCGGGAATGCTGAATACAGGTCATCCATTACACTATTCAACTGACTTTCACTCGGCGGCGTTGATGTAATGAATTCAATGTCAATGGGGTCCGCCAGGTTACATTCGTCTTCGATGTGTGTTTGGGTCTCTTTCCCAAAACCAAAATAGTTAAGGAGGGATTGGCTTTGACTCATGTTATGCGCACACAAACACACGTACACGAACTTTAAATATCGGTTACACAAACTTTAAATATCGATTAGGAGTTTTTTTTTTAACACGCACTTAACTTCAATGTATAAATAAGGCTTCACTTTGAACTGAATACCTATGTTGTATCCAAACCATTCTTTATAGTGATTTCCACCACTCTCTCGCCCAATGCATACCCCCACTCTTCCCACTCTTCAAGGACACCGTCTTTCAATGCAGTGCTGTTGGTACAATGCAAATACAATAGTGGATAATATGTTACAAATATTTAATTAGACTAATTTTCTAATATTTTACAAATAATTAAACATTTACCGAGAAAAAGTAACAAGTAAAAAAAGTTTCAACCGCTTTCGATGACACACACACACACACACACACACACACACACTTATGGTATTGCATTATTTTCTCACAAAATGACTGCACAATGCATATATACAGTAGCGGGTAAATTTAACAGAAAAGTGACAAGTTTAATAAAATATAAATTAGTTACAAATAAATAATACAACACAAAAATGACAAGTTTAATCAAAAACAAATAAATAATACAACACAAAAATGACTAGTTTAATAAAAAATAAATTAGTTACAAATAAATAATGCAACATAAAAAAAAAGGTATGGATTTTCCAGTAAAATTTAGGTTTATTGTGTTAGAAACGTTTCAAACACATCCAACAAATGTTGTAATTTTTGCTCATCTGTAAGCAGCGATTCTAACACAATTTGTGCGTTGCGAACATTTTCATTTGGGTCGGTTTCGTAAAACTGTATGTCCGTATGACCCCAAGGTAGAGTTTTGTAGACCCGGAATTACATAACGCTTATCATCCGTACTGCTCAAAGCTATCTTGTTGATAACCTGCGTATAAACATCATGTAATTCGCTTCGGAAAGTTCTCATTTTACGAAAAATTAAGCCTCCGTGTTCAACGATGTTTTTATAGTCGGCCATATGGAGTTCCCTTTTAACAACCGATTGTTTAATGCCTTTGCTTTTTTAATTCACTATTCAGTGATTTGACATAATAAGCTTTAGCCCCGGTGCCATAAAAACCAGTGATCGGGTCACAGGGGAACTCGTCTTTCACCTTACCGGGGATCGATTGACTTTTAATTATATTAAATTGGTTTGGTTGTGGAAAATTTGACGTGTCGAACCTATCGGCATTTTCCGATATTACGCGATAGAAATCATCGGTGAACACTTTTAAAATGAGAGAATCTGTATCAGTGTAAAGTAAGGATGCGTCACTGCCAAATTTTTGTTTAATGAAATTGTCAAAGAAATCATAAATAACTGTTTTCGAAATATCGAGTATGGAAAACCCAATGTATATTGGTTTATTATATATATATTTGACTCTAGACATATGTATGGCGACCATGTCTTCAGTAAAAATTGAGCAAGTATTATAGTTGGGTCGGGCAATTAATGCCCTTGCCCCAACTGTACCAACAGAATTGTCCCATTGTGTAACTATTTTTATGTCTTTGTGGTTTTCCACGTTTTCCATTGATTTTCCGAAAATTGCATTTATAAACAATTTAAACAAATCTCTACCAAACTTTGTTTTTGCTGAATTCCGCAATACCGTATTAAAATCAACGTATGTTTTTAACCACTTCGATTGTTGAAACGCTAAAATTCTATATGTTTGCATCACCATTAGCCCGTTATTGATGGCCTGTTTTAATGTTCTGTAGTGAACAATATACCGTTTTTATCGTTCAAATTAGGAATTAATTTTTATTATTAGATTTTTTTACTGGCGGCACGATGTTTTCCACTAAGAATGGAAGATCTGAATGTGCATCATGCAATTCTTGCGGGTAATGCACATCCACTTCTAAAACATATCCCAGTGGACTGTCATCGCCAACGTCCATAATATTTAAATTTAAAATTTCGCGTTCAGACAACCACCTAAAACCGGCAAATGGTAATCATTGGGACATACTGTGACCATAAAGATTGGTTGCATCTAAATACGTAATAAAAGATGACGCTTCCGTGGGATCATAGTTTGGTAGATATTTGTTATTGGCAACGTGTTTCCTTTCCGTACACTGACTTATACCGCCGCGAATACCTTTCTTGAAAAAATGAAGCATATCAATATCCGTTAATAGCTCTAACTCTACATTGGTCATGCGTAACATACAGTCCATCGACAAACTCGGGAGGCTGTAATATTGTGCGCTATCTAGCTTATAAATTTGTAAACAAGTATCTCGAAATTGCTCAAAAATATCACTTAATAACAAAACGTCTGACTTTAAATATAAATCCGAATAATCCCCTAAATTTTTACACTGAAACAATTGCCATACTCTTTTCGCTCGCGCATAGCACTCATCACTTATGTGTTCTTGGTTTAATGTATCAAAAAACTGATCTTTGGTTGGAAGATTTGGGTGATTTAGCTTTTCCATGGAATCAATAAAACTATATGGAAAAACACCTTTTTGACGCATCAATTGAAACTGTTCATCATTTGAAAAAAATTTTCGTGTTTCCCTAAACTCATCATTATTTAAACCGTTGCCCAAATTTTCCAGTGACGAAGATAAGAATTTAAAACTGTCCAAGAACCTAAGCTGCAAATATTTCTTTTTTATTGTGCCTGTCTTGTTGTCCAAATAATCGTGCATATAAATACTCTTTGTAAAAGATATGTACTTTTCCTTAGTTTGAGCTATAACACTAATTTTGTCCCTATGACAGCATAATTATTTGATAAACATGTGGCAATCGTAGCCACTTAAATTATGGAATAGAATCGGAACAAAATTGGGTACCTTATAATTTAAATTACAGATGGAATGGGCAGCACCGGGTCGTTTTTTACCAGTTATATGGCAATGATCCTTTACTTTAATGTCGGAATTCAAAAATGGTTTTTCACAAATACTACATACTGTAGCATTTCGAAAATCATTTTTTTCCTCATTTGTTAAAGGAATCATTGGCATAATGTTTCTTAAATATGTATTATATAGATGTCTCATATCTATTTCGAGACGATCGACAAATACTTTGGCCACATCTGTACCCCGATATAGCTCAAATTTCGAAAGAGAATCGTCAAAAGAACATTTTATATAGTATGCAAAGAATATGGCTCATGTTTACAACTATTAATAGTGAAAGAATTTTGGGGATTTGGTTGTACTCCCACTATTGGTTTAAGTACCGATTCAAAATCTGCATAAACGACAAAGGGAACCCGCATTTGTTTATGAATGTTTTCAAATTTTAAAATATTTTCGGGTACAGCCTTTCCAAATTTATCTATTCTAGTTTCGTTTGACGGAGTTAAAGTATAAATATGGTTACAATCATTCGATTGGTGCAACATTAAATCGGATGCTTTAGCAAAATAAATCAAACAGCCATCGCAGAAATGCACTTTATGTTTTGCGCTAGATATTTGTGCTGAGACTAATCGAGACAAATTTTTAATCCAACAGTAATGACTTTTTGAACATATTCTGTCACATATATGACCGGGATCACCTTTAACATCGCAATCTTTTGTAATTAAAAGTAAATTTACATGAGTTTGGAGTTTTGTTTTGGCATACCTTAAGGGCCCAACAACCTCATACGTTAACTTATCGTTTTCAAACTTTGACTCCAAACCATATACATTTACTGAAATATTGTTTAACTCCTCAAACTTTGATATATCCCTTAATTTTACTGGAAAATCCATACCTGTTAAGTCTAACACTGTGGAAAAGTGCGGGTATGAGTCAGGTTCTGATGGTACATTGGGTGCAGGATACAGTGCAGATGTTATGGCCCACGCAAAACAACACTCGTCCCGATTACAAACATTGACTACTGCTTGTTTCCTTTCAATAAATGTGGGTAGCTTGATATATGACGATCCGGCCAACGGTGAAAACTTGTTGATGTTTACTTCCAGGAAAAGAATTTTCTCTAGAGCCCACCCTGCAATAATAAAAAATAAATCAATAAATTTTATTTTACATTTAAATATTTTTTACTACAAGAGTCACATTAAATATTTAATAATACGTTTAATTTAACATACCTGAATCTTTTTCCTGGAATTCCATCGATCGCGTTTTCATGGTCTCCACGAAGCCGTTGTAGACATCGTCAATGTTGCTTGCTGCTGTTGCCACTTCATTGCATGTATTAAACGACTTGTTGTCAAATGTATCCTGCGTTGGTAAATAATATCGTGCCACAACTGACATGTTTATTTTTATGGAATTATGTATTTGTAAAGCAGAAGTAATAACACCCAAAAATGGAATGGAAAAATGATTTATAGTCAATATGCTCACTATCGCTGAATATGTGGTATGATTCTATGCGGTTTTTAAACGCACTTTGAACCCGTTGCACGCCTTGAGATACTGGAACACGGCATCGACTACGGTGTTGTAGTGTTCTTTCATGTGCCATCATGTGATTTTGTGGTATTGTCACATTACACAAATCACAGAACTGCATGTGTGGTGGAGATGGCGATCCGGATAACCTGCGTCTTTTACTCGGTCCAGCATCCATATTTATATCAACAGATCGATAGCGGCAATATTGTCTAGCATGACGTCTCAAAGAAGAGACACGAGTAAATGTAGTTTTGCACTTTTCACACACATACTGCGCCATTTTCTTAATTACACACTTTTTTTTACTCACTGATTAAACAAAGAAACAATTATTTATAACCTTATTGACACTATTATTTAATATCAGCAATTGTACCTTTTAATAAACAATCACTCGCACACAAGTTACGCGTAACAGCCAAAATTTATATAACAACACACATGCTCGCTAGACTTTATTTATATGACATGCTCCACCACAATATTTTATAAACACGCGTTAAATTTTATAAACACGCCCACAATACTCAAGGCCAAACATGCCCTCACGGTCAAATGAGGAGTCAGACACCCCCGCCACCAAACAGTTCAAGGTCAAATTTGTATTTTTTAACGACTTTTTTAATTTATTCAAAGTTTTTTCAAGGCTTTGGTAAAGTCATAGAAAAAAACGCATACCTGCCTACCCCACCCCACCTACAAAAACAGACCTAGCAAACTTTTTAAAAATCAATATATTTTTAACAAAACGGTAAAAAATTATGCAAAAATTACTACAAAAGCATTACGAGTAAAAAAATATTTATTTTAACTAAGAGTTTTGTATGATTCAATACAGGTAAATAGGTAAATAAACACTTCTTTTGTAATTGAGCGATGCGGTATAAATTGATAAAGGCATATATATATATATATATATAATATATATATATATATATATATATATATATATATATATATATATATATATATATATATATATATATATATATATATATATATATATATATATATTTAGTTTAATTCGTGACGTAAAATAACATTGAAAACTTATTCATTTTATGGTCAAACTATTATCGATTATGCCATAAATTTGACCATTTAGGAGTGTTGAGTCGAGACCATATGACATATGTAATTTACAAAAAAATTAAAAATAAGGGCCAAGTTCCTATCCAAAAATCTTAGTCCGTTATTGCTCGAACTATTCATATATAGACCACTTTTCAATAAATTATTTGTCAAATTGACCATTTAGTAAAACTTATTAATTTTATGGTCAAACTACTGAAAATTTATTTGGCAGATATTAGCGGGAAACCCACCGAGATTCGGATGGACATATTTTATCTTCGTCTCGTCCATGCTATCCACACTATTTATTCATATTTTAGTTTAATTCATGACGTAAAATAACATTGAAAACTTATTCATTTTATGGTCAAAATGAATAAATTATATTGGTAAAGTCTAATGAAAAAACGCATACCTGCCTACCCCACCCCACCTACAAAAACAGACCTAGCAAACTTTTTAAAAATCAATATATTTTTAACAAAACGGTAAAAAATTATGCAAAAATTACTACAAAAGCATTACGAGTAAAAAAATATTTATTTTAACTAAAGACCAGCTTGTTCAAAATGCAAAAGTCAAATACAAATTTAGGGTTTTGTATGATTCAATACAGGTAAATAGGTAAATAAACACTTCTTTTGTAACTGAGCGATGGCGGTATAAATTGATAAAGGAGCATATATATATATATATATATATATATATATATATATATATATATATATATATATATATATATATATATATATATATATATATATATATATATATATATATATATATATATATATATATATTTAATTTATAAAATAACATTAAAATTATTATTTTATGTAATATATAATAATTAATATGTGAGTAAAATAATGATTAAAATATCATTTTTGCACTATATATTATCCTATGACCATAGAGTGTTGAGTCGAGACCTATGACATATGTAATTTACAAAAAAATTTAAAATAAGGCCAAGTTCCTATCCAAAAATCTCAGTCCGTTATGTCAATATTCATTATAGACCACTTTTCAATAAATTATTTGTCAAATTGACCATTTAGTAAAACATTAATTTTATGTCAAACTACTGAAAATTTATTGCAGATATTGCTGGAAACCCACCGAGATTCGATGGACAATTTTATCTTGTCTGTCCATGCTATCACACATTTATTCAATTTTAGTTTAATTCGTGACGTAAAATAACATTGAAAACTTATTCATTTTATGGTCAAAATGAATAAATTATATTGGTAAAGTCTAATGAAAAACGCATACCTGCCTACCCCACCCACCTACAAAAACAGACCTAGCAAACTTTAAAAATCAATATATTTTTAACAAAACGGTAAAAAATTAGGCAAAATACTAAAGCATTACGAGTAAAAAATATTTATTTTAACTAAAGACCAGCTTGTTCAAAATGCAAAAGTCAAATACAAATTTAGGTTTTGTATGATTCAATACAGGTAAATAGGTAAATAAACACTTTTGTAACTGAGCGATGCGGTATAAATTGATAAAGGGAGATATATATATATATATATATATATAAATATATATATATATATATATATATATATATATATATATATATATATATATATATATATATATATATATATATATATATATATATATATATATATATATATATATATATATATATTTTAGTTTAATTCGTGACGTAAAATAACATTGAAAACTTATTCATTTTATGGTCAAACTATTATAGATTATGCCATAAATTTGACCATTTAGGAGTGTTGAGTCGAGACCATATGACATATGTAATTTACAAAAAAATTTAAAAAATAAGGGCCAAGTTCCTATCCAAAAATCTCAGTCCGTTATTGCTCGAACTATTCATATATAGACCACTTTTCAATAAATTATTTGTCAAATTGACCATTTAGTAAAACTTATTAATTTTATGGTCAAACTACTGAAAATTTATTTGGCAGATATTAGCGGGAAACCCACCGAGATTCGGATGGACATATTTTATCTTCGTCTCGTCCATGCTATCCACACTATTTATTCATATTTTAGTTTAATTCGTGACGTAAAATAACATTGAAAACTTATTCATTTTATGGTCAAAATGAATAAATTATATTGGTAAAGTCTAATGAAAAAAACGCATACCTGCCTACCCCACCCCACCTACAAAAACAGACCTAGCAAACTTTAAAATCAATATATTTTTAACAAAACGGTAAAAAATTAGGCAAAAAATTTCTACAAAAACATTACGAGTAAAAAATATTTATTTTAACTAAAGACCAGCTTGTTCAAAATGCAAAAGTCAAATACAAATTTAGGGTTTTGTATGATTCAATACAGGTAAATAGGTAAATAAACACTTCTTTTGTAACTGAGCGGTGGCGGTATAAATTGATAAAGGGAGCAATAAATAATACAACACAAAAATGACATAATGCAGGCCCAACTTTACTGTGAAAAGAATTTTTATGCTTCAAAAAGGCCAAAATACGGTCAACTGAACATTTTAAATGGCGGCCCATTCGTTTACACAATAAAACAAATAGAAGCACCTGTAAAATGCGAATGGTTCGAATCGAGGGTAAAAAATCATGCATTCCCACAAGTGTCCAAATATATGAATCGAATGGATCTTAAAAAAATAAAAAGACCGCCTGGGAGCGTGGGCTGCCACACAAAAGACCTTGAAAAAGCCATTTTGAACACATGTATGAAATATGACCCATTATGGTTAGTCACCCTTCTCTGCTGGAATTAAATAAAATTAATTTGGGTTTTTCAAGATCAATAAATTAAATTAATGGGTTTTCATATACATGAGCTGCACACAAAGGTCATTGACCTTGGGTGCTGTTCGTGTATATGATTGCTACTCAATTCCTATAGGTTTACTAGGCTACCATTCGGACTGAAAGTTAGTCCAAACAGTTTTCAGAGGATGATGAACATGGCTTTTGCTGGTTTAACACCTGAAAAAGCTTTTGTTTACATGGACGATTTGATCGTTATTGGGTGCTCTAAAAATCATCATTTGCAAAATTTAAGGAGCGTTTTTCAAACATGTCGAAAATATAATTTAAAACTAAACCCTGAAAAGTGTCAGTTTTTCCAAAATCTGTTACATTTTTAGGTCATCGCTGCACTGGTGAAGGCATTTTGCCCGATGAATCTAAATTCGAGGTCATTAAATCATTTTTACCTCCTAAAGACCCTGCAGCAGTAAAAGATTTGTATCTTTCTTGTCTTATTATAGAAGATTTATCCCTAAATTTGCAGAAATTGCAAAACCTTTAAACAATCTTTTAAGAAAAAATACAATATTTAATTGGACACAAGAATGTCAAAATTCCTTTGAAAAATTAAAAAACGCACTTTTACAACCTCAAATATTGCAATATCCTGATTTTAGTAAACCCTTTATTCTAACGACAGATGCATCTAAACAGGCTTGTTCCGCTATTCTATCGCAAAGTTATAACGACATGGATCTACCAGTGGCCTATGCTTCAAGGTCATTCACAAAAGGAGAGTCAAATAAGTCCACTATAGAACAAGAACTGACCGCAATTCAATTTGTTATAAATTATTTTCGACCTTACCTATATGGAAACAAATTTTTAGTAAAATCTGATCACAAACCCTTAGTGTACTTATTTTCAATGAAGGACCCATCTTCAAAACTTACACGTATGAGACTCGATTTAGAAGAATATGATTTCGAAGTCCAGTACATTAAAGGATGTGACAACGTTGGTGCAGACTTTTTATCCAGATTAACCATCGAAGATTTAAAAAATATGACAAGCAAATGTTCTCAGGTATTAGCTATTACCCGGTCTATAACTAGAAAACAAGAAAGCAAGACAGGTGCAAGTGAGAAAACTATGCATGATAGGCCAGTAAGCAGACCAAGAATTTATGAAACTTTAGAAATTTCTGATATAATCAAATTACCAATTTTACAATTTAATATTCAGCCCAACTATCTCAGGATATTTATGGGAATAAAAGGAAAATTTAGCGCTAATGTAAATATACCGATTATCAACGGCAGTACTTCGCTAGAGAATGTACTGTCTAGCCTTGAAAAAATGGCTGATGATCAGAAAATTAAGGAAGTAAAATTAAAATTAAATGACGAAATATTTTGCAAAATGTGTATAAATAATTTTAAAGAAATTGGCCAAAGGATCTAAAAATATACATATAATACTATATAAAGAACCCCAAACTATAAATGACAAAGAAGAAAACTTGACTGATTATGAAATTTCATGATGAACCCCTTATAGGAGGTCATATAGGACAAAAGAAGCTTCTTAAAAAGCTTAGAATGCACTACCGATGGAAAGGTATGTCCAATGATGTAGCAAATTATGTGAAAAATTGTCGAAAATGTCAATTTAACAAGATTAAATCTAAAACTAGGGAACAAATGGTTATTACACCTACACCACAGAAGGCTTTTGACATTGTATGTATCGATACCATAGGTCCATTTTTGGCTGCTAATGGTATGCAGTATGCAGTGACTATACAGTGTGAGCTATCAAAATATGTCATTATTATTCCAATACCCAATAAAGAAGCTGAAACTATAGCCAGAGCAATTATGAATGATTGCATATTAATATACGGTGTCATGAAAGAGATAAGAACAGATATGGGTTTGGAATATAGAAATGAAGTTTTGACTCAACTGACAAAAATGCTCAATATAAATCACCGCTTTTCTACCGCATATCATAGTCAGACCATTGGAGGGTGCGAAAGAAATCATAGGGTACTTAATGAATATATTAGGATGTACATAAACGAAAATTTAACTTCTTGGAATACTTGGTTATCATATTTTTGTTTTTGCTATAATACCACCCCAAGCGTATACCACAATTATACGCCATTTGAGTTAGTTTTGGCAAAAACCAGAAATTTGCGAAGAAGTTTCAAATTCATTGATACACCCTGTATATAATGTAGATGCATACTACCAAGAGGTGAGATATAGATTACAGGTAGCAAGCAAACGTGCTCAAGAATTCATCTCGCAAGCCAAGCAAAAACGTAAAGAAATTTACGATAAACAGGCTAGGGAATGTTTTTTAAAGCCCGGTGACATGGTCATATTAACGAAAGAAAATAGGTCAAAATTTGAACCATGGTACATCGGTCCATTTTCTGTAATTTCCAGTGAAGGCGTAAATTGTCAAATTAAAAATCTTGAAAACAACAAAATAACCACTGTTCATAAAAATAGGTTAAGACCATTTCAATTAAACGTAACCTAGGTCAAAAAAAAAAAAAAAAAACTGTAAATAAATATCTTTTTATGTTTAGTTAGGTATTAAGTTTCAGAACGTGCGAATATTGTGTGTGTATTTAGAGCTCTAAATCCTAATTAACTAAAACATAATTAATAAATTTGTAAATATAAAATAGGTATTATTCTTTTATCTCAATTTACACTTAACTTTTAGTAAAACATAAAATTATGGGTAAAATATTTTAATATTTCAAACCATGCATATATTTTCCATTATTATTTAATCAATTTACCTAAACATATTTTTATTTACATCTATAATTAGCACAGCATAATATTTATTCGACATAATAAAAATAATCATCATGTTTAAGTTGTTAAGTAAGCTAAAATTTATTTAAAGTTTTTAATTCACTGTGCGTGATTTTTTTAGGCTAACCACATGTTTCGTAAGCAACATTGTTTTATTTTAATTTCCTAAGTAGGTTGTATTTTTATTATCAATAGGTTTTTAGTTTAATAATTATAATACAAACAACCCAATATTTTGGCAATTATTGCTAAGTATGCAAAAAAAAGGAATGTTCTATATTTTATTTCAAATAAAATGAAGACCATTCTTCCAAAGGGAAAGGTGTAGTGTATTATAATTAATTGAATAACATAGAATCATAACATCTCATTTAGGTCATCCCCATTTCATGGTCATTTAGAATAAACAATATAAATATGTAATATGTAACAACGATAATAACAATACACAGTGAGTCGTAAAGTAAAACCCGTTGTGTTAATTACATCCATCGCGCTATGCGCTACAATGCGCTACAATACTTTTTTATCTTAAAACAGTCCACGAAGGTTCAAGGCCTTAGTATTAACGTAGTTCTTTAATTCAAATTAATAATTATACTTACTTATGTCACAAAAGCTTTTCTAATATGTTACTTATTTTAATTTACACCGTATCAAAAAATATTTGTTTTCTTACCTTCTTCTGATATGCAAGTTAGTTCAGCTTTGTCCCCAGAAACTACAATATTTTCAATAATTCCTCCAGAATTATTTTGCACCACTTCGGCTCCCAAAATAATTGCTGCTGAAGTTGTTCCAATAGTACCACCTTGGTCATTTTCAAGCTCTTGTGAAAATGACAGTTTTCTTCGTTGTGGACAGCTTTCATTGGTACAAAGATGGCGTGTTCCATTTTCCTGGGTATGTTTGTGGCGAGTTATTCTATGTCTATGTAAATCTATTAGGAAGAAAGTTATACTTCCTAAAATGACACAAGTGGAGCCAAAGAAGTATCCAGTTCGATGACCACAATTTTCATTCATGTAGCCTTAAATTTAAGTTTTATTTGGTTTTTATACTAAAAAAGTTACTTCATGGCTGGCAATTTTAGTAGGCCATGCTGTGAGAATTACAAATTATCAGTCTGTAAAAGGCGTTAAGATGTGATAAATAAAGCGTAAATATATTGGTGGTTTTGTTATTTTTTATCTTATAAATAAGAGTTAGGAGTAAAGTTTAATTTTTAAAATATTAGAAATGTATTTTTTAAGGCTTAATATCTTAAAATCCAAAATAGGAAACTTCAATTTTTATTTAATTTTAATTTAGATTTTAAACATTTACTAGTTTATATAATTTATAAAAAGTTGTATGCACAACTGACCTTTTTACCAAAATCGCAAAATTATACATATTTACATTGATTCATATACGAAAAATGTACAAACAGCACTAAATTAATATACAACAGAACAAAAACACGAATTTAAGTACAACGAAACGAAAATAATTAACAAAGACCAGAACTACGGCAAACTACAAATTAAAGAGATGATCGAAATAAAAAAAATAATAACGCAATAAACAACAGGACTGACATTGCAGGGCTCAGCCATATTTACATAAACGTAATTAAATAATTTATAGTCTCGTATAGTATATCCTCTTAAATAATTTTTCTAACATCCTCTTGGTATTTTAAATTTTCATAATATGAAAACGTAAAGAATTTGTTAGAAATTCCTACTATAAAAAATGCATCGTTTTTTTATTTTGTTTTATTATTTTTAAATTGTATTGTTGCCTTAAGAAAACTCACTTTGCACGTAAGTTTTATTGTTATATTTTATTATATATTTTTTTATCGTTTTAAAATAATAAGTTGCATTTGTAGATTAATTTTTTGATTGTAAAAGATTTTTCTTTATATTGTAGCCTTGAAAAAGGAAAAAATAAATTTCCGAAAGCTCGGCGTTTAGTAAAAAAAGAGTTTTACTTCAGCCCTAGACCGAATCCCCAAGAATTTAGAATCTTTATATATATATATATATATATATATATATATATATATATATATATATATATATATATATATATATATATATATATATATATATATATATATATATATATTATATATATATATATATATATATATATATATATATATATATATTATTTTCCGGGACACCCCGTATAAAAACACGGATCCTGGTTTTACACCTTTTTATTGGATATCTGGTTTACAAACGTTTCTATGGTAACACTTTAACGTAACGTAATAATGACAACTGTTTAACCTTTAACTGTCTGTCAACTTCTTTTCTCGTCGGAATGCAAAACTAAACTGGCCCGTGCGGATTTTCCTCGCGCTTTTTATAGTGAAGTGGAAAAGAATGGAAAAGTCTGGAAAAGTCTAGAATTAGCTGGAAGGATTATTTTACTACAGGATGTAAGAAAACTGTAAAAAGGATGTCTCCAGCGCCCTCAGGATAATCCGCAATGACCGTCGAAAAAGGGAAAAACTAAGGTAACCTATTTTAAATAAATTATTAACCTAAATAAAATAATTCTAACCTTTTATATTTCTAATAACTAAACACTAACTAAAGTCTGTAACATTGCCCCTCCCAAGTTTTGATCGTCTCGATCAAGTATCTTCTCGATCTTGATAGCGACACAGCCGTTCTAGATGTACAACTTTCATCTTCGCCTGTGGGCTCTTCTGAATTCGGTACACCAGATCATTAAGCCGGGTTACTACTTTATATGGTCCCTCCCATGACTTCTGCAGTTTCGGTGAACGCCCCTTGGTTCTTCTTGGATTGTATATCCAAACCTTTTCACCGACAATGAATCCCTTATGATTAGCTTTCAAGTCATAGCGGGACTTCATACGGTCACTTTCTTTTTGTAGCTTATTGCGAACCCCTTCGTGTATTTCTTGCAGCTGTTTACTGAGTTGACTTACATAATCTTCTGCTGGGTTTTCATTGGTCGAAGGTCGTCCAGTAAGTAAGTCAACTGGAAGGCATAACTCCGCTCCAAAAATGACTTTTGCAGGTGACGTTCCAGTTGTTTCGTGAACTGCGGAGCGATAGGCCAGTAAAAACGGGTGTATGCAGTTGTCCCAGTTACTTTGTTGGTCATTTACTTTAATTTTCAGGTAGTTATCAAGAGTTCTGTTAAATCTTTCGACCATTCCATCTGACTGGGGATGAAGGGGTGTGGTTCTGGTTTTATGGATTCCCAGGAGATTACAGAGGTTCTTGAATAAATCGGACTCAAAGTTTCTACCTTGATCAGTATGGGGAAGAAATGGGTTAAACACCGGAAAACCCGACACTCACGGTACTTTGGTACTTAGGTTTATATATGTATATATAATCCGTAGGATATAATATACATATATAATAATCCTTCGTGAGTTGTCATAAAGATAAAAAAAAAATGTATTTCTCTGGGTACTCCATATCGACAAATCCATTGTTGAAATAGTACGTCGGCAATAGTGGTAGCTTCTTGATTTGGTATTGCGTAGACTTCCGGCCATTTGCTGAAGTAATCCATCGCTACCAAAATATAGCGATTCCCAGATTTACTTTTTGGAAATGGTCCTGCTATGTCTATAGCGATTCTTTCAAAGAGTGCTCCTACATTGTATTGCTTCATCTTGCCATGGCTTCGTGTCTTAGGTCCCTTGGTGGAAGCGCAGTCCTTACACATTCTGCACCAGTCTTTAACATCGGCAAGACTTCCCAGCCAGTAGAACCTTTCTCGAACCTTTTCAAGAGTCTTCATTGCTCCGAAATGGCCACCTCCTATACCATTGTGTAAGGCTTGCAATACTTCTGGAATCTTTTTGGTTGGTAGTACTGTTTGAACTTTCCCAGACTCTTTTTAAAAGTCCATCTTTCATTGCTAAAGAGTCCCATATGGCCCAGTACCCTTTAAATCTCGGAGACTTTGAAGCTACTTTCTGATATTTTCTGTCTTAAATTTCACAATATCTCCAAGATCAGGATCCTCTTGTTGTTCTTTTGCGAGGATTTTAGGATCCCATTCTTGAGAGCACTAGATGCGTGTTCTTCGGCAGTGAAATTCATCGGGATCTTCTTGTTCTTCACGTCAATTGCAATGTTTACAATCTTCGGGGCAAGGTCTTCTTGATAGAGCGTCAGCATTTTTATGGTTTAATCCTCTTCGATGTTCAATTTTAAAATCGTATTCTTGAACACGTTGTAACCATCGTGCTATCTGACCTTCAGGATTCTTGAACTGAAGCAACCACTTGAGTGATGCATGGTCCGTCCTTAGGTGGAATTTCTGGCCATAAAGGTACTTATGGAAGTGCTCCAGTGATTTGACAATAGCTAAAAGTTCTTTTCTGGTCACACAATAATTTCGTTCAGGTTTTGAAAGAACTTTGCTGAAATACGCTATCACTTTTTCTTGGCAATCTTGTATCTGTGACAAAATTCCACCAATAGAAGTATTGCTTGCATCAGTGTCCACAATAAAAGTTTGATTGTGTTGTGGATATGAAAACGCTGGAGGATTGCAAAGGGCTTTCTTCAGTTGTATAAAGGCTGCTTCACAATCTTCGGTCCATTCATAGCTTTTGTTGTTCTCGGTAAGTCGATGTAATGGTCTAGCAATGGCAGCAAATCCATGTATAAATCTTCTATATTAAGTGCACAACCCCAGGAAACTTCTAATTTCATGATTGTTTTTCGGTGTAGGCCAGTTTTGGATAGCTTCTGTTTTCTCTGGATCTGTTTTCACTCCTTCTTCAGTAATTATGTGCCCCAGGTATTTAACTTGTTTCTGGAAAAGGTGACATTTCTTTGGACTAAGCTTTAGCTGGGCAGATCTTAGCTTCTGAAAAACCTCTTCGACATTTCTAAGGGGGTCTTCAAATGTTTTTCCAAGAATAATAATGTCATCTAGGTATACTAAGCATGTTTTCCAAGTTAGTCCACGTAATGTTAACTCCATCAATCGTTCAAAAGTAGCAGGGGCATTGCATAGACCAAATGACATAACATTAAACTGCCACAGTCCAGTTCCGGTCGAAAAGGCAGATTTTTCCTTATCTTCGGGATGAAGTTTTACCTGCCAATAGCCACTTTTCAGGTCCAAAGTCGAAAACCATTTTGAACCCGTCAGCGAATCTAGAGTATCGTCTATTCTTGGTAATGGAAAACTGTCCTTCTTCGTGACGTCATTAAGTCTTCTAAAATCAACACAGAATCTGGTAGAACCATCTTTCTTCTTAACCAGGACTACTGGAGACGGCCATGGACTCTGGGATGGTTCTATAATGCCTTGGTTTTGCATGTCTCCAATTAACTTGTCAACTTCGTCTCTTTTGGCTAAAGGAATTCGTCGTGGTGGTTGCCTTATCGGTTCTGCATCACCCGTATTTATTCGATGTTGAACTATGTTGGCTTTTTCCAAATCCTTTTCAGAGAGAGAGAAAACGTCTTGATTTCTTCTCAGAAGGTCTTCCAACTTAGTAACCTGCACTGGTTCTAACAGGGCTTTTGAAGAAATTACCAAGTCTTGCAGAGCATCAGGTAGTTTACTTAAAGGAACTTTAACAGGTGTAGTAAAGGTATGGGTAACTATCATATTAGCAGGTTGACAGGTACCAATTTTGTCACCTTGTTGGACTTGTTGAGGGTAATCTTTCAGGTTCAGCATTCTGACAAATACCGTATTTCTTCTGTTTTGCGTCAGAGTTCTTGCGGGTAGAATTCCTTTAGCGTATAGTGGACTATTTTCAATTGGTTCAACTAATAGGATTTCACCTTCTTCTAAGTCTTCACACCTTGCTTGGATTATGGCTTCTGAATTTGGGGGTAATATGACATCTTCTGTAAGTACAACTTCTCGAATGGATACTTCATTGCTCCGTGGAAATCTCATTACAATCTCTTCATTACTAGTTCGCAGTACTCGTTGTGGAAGGTCAGTACAAACTCTGATGTTCCATAATATCAAGACCAAGGATAACTTCGTCCATTATGTCAGCAACAAACACAACGTGTATAAAGTTGTTGTCCCCAAGGTTATACTTGCTTCATGTACTTTAATTGGTATTATCTCCATTGGCAGTTTTCAAAATATAATTTTTCTCTGGACGAAATATTTTGCAATGGGCTACGATGTTAACCTTACAATAGTATATGTGGAACCAGTATCTAGTACCATTTCACATTCCCGACCCATATATTTCCAGGTACTACCAAGCTGGAGCCGTTGTTTTAAGCCATATATATATATATATATATATATATATATATATATATATATATATATATATATATATATATATATATATATATATATATATATATATATATATATATATATATATATATATATATATATATATATATATATATATATATATATATATATATATTAATAATTTGTGATTCTTGAACTCTTTATAATACATATTTTTTGTTTGAATTTTCTTGGTTTTAGGTTTTGTATATTAAAGCAACAAGGTTAAAATGACGTCGTTTCGACCCTATAGGGTGGACCAAAATAATGCGACTTTCGTTATGCCATTTTTAATTGGGCCCTCGGTATTCAATATACAGGGCGTCAAAATGAGAAATATAAAATCGTTTTTTTAAAGTAAGTCGAGTGTTTTATAAGATATTAAATTAAAATTTGGTGTGAGGGGTTTTTTGGAACGATAAATTGAAATCC
>JAHBCN010004607.1:0-7500 GCA_019359885.1 Listronotus oregonensis
CCGTTAATATTCCGTTATGATTTTTTTTTGAGAATAATATTAATAAAGCAAAATAAAAATTAACTAAAAGACATATTTCTGTCGCTGCTACTAAGTTATTGCATAACGACATGTTATGATCTGTGATCTCTTTAAAAATTTAAAAAGAAAATATTAATAAAGCAATATCCTAAAAATTCGCCAATAAAGGACAATCGGCAAGGGTGCATGTGTATCAAGCACGTTTGACCATCAAGTGGTCTAGAGAGGTAGACACTATTTCAATGTTTGATTGCTTTTAATTGTAAACAGTTTTATCTCCCTTTGCTTATATATCTATGGGTACAAAGAAGAAACTGACAGTGAAAGTGATATGTATAAACTATATATCGAAGAACTATAATATTAAATAAAAACATATTGGTTTGAATTTAAGGACAATAATGAAAGTAATAAGGTACAAATAAAAAATAAACTGACAAAACATGTAAACAAGGTGCCCCATAAATAATGGTAAATATTTTAACAGCAGATTTCTTTTAAGAAAATATTAAGGTTAGGTCAAATTTGACTAGTCCGAAAGTCAAAGGCAACCAAGATACAGGGTGATAAAATTAATGTATTTTTTTTTTAATTTTGGCCATAAATTTAGCATTTGTTCTTGGTTTTTAATGAAATTTGGGATATGGGTTTTTTTAATGGCTTATCTAAAAATTAACCTTTTTTAATTGTTTCATTGGGGGCGCCACCAACAACATTTTGTTTTTTTTTAACCCCATAACTTTTTTACGCTTGATATAATTTAATTTTTTATTTAAATTATGCATGCATTTTTCACTTAAATAAGATACACTTCAAAAATTTCGCTACGATTCCCCTTTTTCGAGATATTTACATTTAAAAATTTCAATGCGTTCAACAAGAAAAAACACATTCACTATTTCAATTGCTTGACTACACTTTAAACTAATAATAAAATACAAAAGATAAATTAAAAATTAATTCGAAATTAAAATTATCGATATTTGCGAGCAAATGTTCGACATGATCTCCATTTTTCTCAACACATTTTAATTTTTTTACTAAAGTCGCCGAATCTTAAAAAATATTTTCATTTCAAAATCATCAGCAGCACTTTGAATTCTTGCCATTAATTGCTCTGTTGTTTTTATTATATTTTCATAAACAATTGATTTCATGTATCCCCATACGCAAAAATCCAATGGCTTAAAATCTGGACTTGTGTGTGTGGGTCAAGGTTTTAGACTTCCATATCCTATCCAATTAAAATTAGCATTAAGATATTCTCTTACCGGTCTAGCAAAATGCGCAGGAGCACCATCTTAAATAAAAACCATATCTCGGCGGAGATTTAAAGGTAATTCTTCTAAATAATTAATAAGCTATGTTTGTAAAAAGTTTGAATATAATTGTCCGTTAAGATTTGGTGGTAACTCGTATGGTGAAAAAAAAATAAAAATGTCTGTTACACCACACCAAATATTAATTTTAAATTCGTGTTGAAAGTGTCTTTCAGTAATAAGGTTTGGATTTTCAATATCCCATGAATGTTTGTTTCTAAAATTAAAAATTCCCCGTCAGGTAAAAGTCGCTTTATCCGTAAACATAATTTTATTTATAAATAAGGGATCATGATTTTGTTAAACTTGGATATAGCGGGCGAAATCTAGCCTTGCTGGAAGATCTGCCTTCAAAAGATTTTGTACATGCATGAAGTGATATAGATAAAGATCTTCGCGATAAAAAATTCTTAACACTGATGACTTACTAACTCCATTTCTTGCATCCATACGCCTTACACTTATTTCTGGATTTTCAGCAACCAAGATTAACACTTCTTCTTCTTGATCCACATTACGTCTATTTGGACGTCCAACATCCGCTTTGGCCTAAATGAACCCGTTTCCCCAAGTCTCTGGTAAATGTTTTTTAAAAGTTTAAAATCTGGCTGTCTTTTATTTGGATACAATTGCGCATAACGTCGACAAGCTCTTAAACCGCTGTAATTTTCTTGGGCATATACGCAAACCATATCTCCTATTTCCAAATTAGAAAAAAATTGATGTCTTGGCACTTTAAATTAAAGTGATAACAAATCGAATAAGATTTAATTTTTATAACCATCCATCAAAGTAACTGACGAGAACATAAACTGTGATGGTGAGAATGACGTTTATAATAATTCATCTAGTCAGACACAGCCTACTTAAAAAATATTTTAACTTAAAGTAAAAAAATAAAATTTTATCTTGAGCGCATTGAAATTTTTAAATATAAATATCTTGAAAAAAGTCAATCGTAGCAAAAGTTTTGAAGAATACCTTTTTTAAGCAAAAATGTTTGTACAATGCATATTTTAAATAAAAAATTAAATTGTACCAAGTGTAAAAAAGTTATGGGGTTAAAAAAAAACAAAATGTTGCTGCTGGCGACCCCAATAAAACGATTTTAAAAAAGGTTAATTTTTAGATTTTCCATATAAAAAAACTCCCATATCCAAAATTTTATTAAAAACGAGAACAAATGCTAAATTTATGGCCAAAATTCAAAAAAATTACATTAAGTTTATCACCCTGTATCTTGGTTGCCTTTGACCTTCGTACTAGGAAAATTTGATCTAACATCAATATTTTCTTAAAAGGAATCTGCTGTTAAAATAATCACCATTATTTACGATATTATTATTAATTTAAAACGTAAGTTTATTCGCATTTTAGTTTTCATTTTGTCTTTCAAAACTTTTTGTCTCACAAACTACGCCGAACTATTTATGTTTGTAATATATTACCCGACTAGTTAAAACTTAACAGAATTATTACATCCTACCAATGTGATTTGATTGATGTGATAAAAAGTTTTGGAAAAAAATCCAGTTAAAAGTTTAATAAAATGCGAGGGTCATATTTGTTACTCTTTAAAAGCTTTTTAAAAAAGGGAGCAGCAAGCCTAACTTTTTATTAATTGATATCACAAAACTTTTTAAGTGCCCACGTTAATCCGTAAATAAAAAGTTCAGCAATCTATCCCAGTTACCATTTGGAAACAAACACTGCGAAACACTGGACAGGAAACTTTCGAACAACATTTGTAAACATAAAATATTAGGGACATATACCTCTTTATATAGCACCCAACATAGATTTTTTATCGCACTCTGGACCAGGACAACCAAAGTTTTTACTTAACTTTATTTTATGAGCTAAAGTTTGAAAATAAATTAGAGAGGAAAAAACCGCAAAAAAAGGATTCCTTGGGATTTCAGCATTGTGAAGTAAATTGCTTGAGGGTCATTAAACTAATGGTGATGTATTTGTATAATTAAGATTTTTGGGCCATAAAACCATACTCATTATATAAAGTGTTTTCCAAACCCGATAATCTATTAGATGTATTTGTAGATTAATTTTTTTGTTGAAACCAATAAATATATTTGTGTCATACTAGTTTATTATTGTAATTTTATTGCTTTTTTACCAATTACATTATAGTGCACTTTATACTCGTGCGGGCATAAAGTGCACTTTACGGCCCGCAGGCATAAAGTGCACTTTATGGCCGCATGGGCATAAAGGTTACTTTACGGCCAACGCGGGCATAAAGTGTACTTTATGCCCACGCGGGCTTAAAGATTACTTTACGGCCAATACGGGCATAAAGACAAAAAAATTTGAAGTTAACGCCTTTTCAGGAGCCAGCTCTTTTAATAATCCCTAGGAAAAAACATATGCAACTTTTTTTCCTCCCTATTTCTTTTTAACTTTAACCTACGATAAGTATTGTAACTTTCCTGCATTTTAAACCTTTAAGTTTGACTGCTGGCAAAATTTAATTTCCCTAGCAACGATTATAAGCCAAGTATGGTAAAAAAAATGTTGTTAAAAGGAAATTTAGGTTTTGTATTTTTTAAATATTTTCTAGTATGACATAAAAGTTTGTATACACCGAGGTTATTATTAGATGTGTTTTACCCTCGGGCGACTTACAAACCATCTGGCCAGAGGCCTTGAGGTTGTAAAAACGTTGCCCTCAGGGCATAAACATCTACTTTATACCCATGGTACATAAGTAACTATTCTTATTCACATTATTTTAAGCTGAAAATTGACCAATTTTTTTTATTATTTAGGTTGAATACCTACGTTTGGTACCCTTATGGGTTAGACATCCTTGGAAGTATTTATTATATTAAATAAAAATCAACCGCTTAAAATTACTGTTGTGCAAGAGTAACGAATAGGTAAAAAAAAATTAGCATAAATGAAGGCAAGGTTTTCTAAACAAGCCATTTTACGGTCAATAGTAACAAGGTGGGCTACGATCTCACAATCGGTCACCATTAATTTTGGAAAATGTTTTAAAACATTAAGCAGAGGAGAAGTATAACTAAATAACCGTACCGATACTCGGGAGTCCAGGGTTTGGCAATTGACAAAGTGGTTTAAGGGGCCGGTAATCGACTTTCCCATGTAGTGACGTCCACCCCTACTAAATTAGAAGGGCTGATAATTTGATTTATACTGGCTGTTTTAAATCCAAGTTCTTCTAGTGTAAGTGTCACATATGGTGAATACAAGTGATACAGTGTCACACTTTGTGTAGGCCCCAAATAGAAGTGGTATAGGTGATGTAGTGACAGTATAGATTTGCATAAGGTAAAGTGCCCCGTATAATATTTCCACAATCTAACGACAATAATTTTTTGAAAAGAAGATCTAATCATATGATAGTGGTTTATAAAGTTGGTAAGCCCTACAGAGTCAACTGCCTTTCTGATATTTAAGCAAAGGAAATTAAGTCTCAAATTATAATTACATACTTTTGATTTGTATTCATAAATTTTACTTATATTTATGACATTTAAAATATGTTATAATTTTTGTGTTTGATTTTTCCATAGTATTCAGACATTTGGTATAACAGGATTTTTTTAAAATAAAACTAAAATTATTTCAGTAATGAGTAGCTTTAGGTATAGGCAGTGCTAACTAAAATTTACAAAATTCTATACTGTTGGTAATATTAAATAAAGCGTGTCCAATATAAAAAAATCTAGCATAACACCAAAAGGTATAATATATGTTTGCTGCTCAGTATCCGACTAGAGCAATTCCCGAAAACAGCATAAATACTTTTCATATAAATATAAAAGACATTAAGAGCTAAGGGATGGGGATAAAATAGGACGGCAGTAATTTTGCTTTGATATGATGGAAAAGGCAAACATAGACAGGGAATTTCGAAAAATATTTGTTTTACTGATAAATGCACATTTACATTAAACAATATACCTATTATCCAAAATTACTGACTTTGGAGTAAAGAAAACCAGCACAGGACAACAACGAGAATGCAATTTGCACAGAAAGTAGATGCTTGGACGGGGATTTTCGGACAACGTATTATTGTACCATTTTTTCTTAATTAAAATTTAAATGCAAAACAAATTTTACCTTCTTTAAATGATGCCTCTAGGAAAAATCAGGAAGTTTGCTACTAAATGGATGGCTGCCCGGATCACAATACCCTGGCTGTTCGGGAATATTTACACTATGCTTTCAATAAAAATGTTATAAGCCCAAACAAGATATACAAGGATAAAAATTATACTCATCTGGACAAGTTAAAAAATTCTATATCTGCAGAATAAAATAAAATTTTAATTTACCAGCTAGCCAATGTAAGAAGAAAAGTTTATAAATGCCTGGGTTATTGTCTAGCAGCCAATGAGGAAATACTTTTTTTAAAACCTTAAATTTATTTTTAACATATTATTTGTAAGAGTAGTGATAATTTATTAAAGCATATTAATATTGTAAATGCCATAGTTCTAACAATTTATTACTTAAGTTAAGTTTAACTTAACTTAATTCGTCTGCATAAATACTACTTTAATCTTTTGGCTATACGATTTTTTGATAATGATAAAGCACTAAATTTTAAAATAACAACGTTAATTTAAAACTAACTGGTATTTTTGTTGTTGTTTATAAATATAGGGCGATAATAAAGTAACAATTTTTAAAAATATATTAGTATCTAACTCGCAAGCGGTGAAACCGAAAAATTTAAAGTTTTGACCATGGACGTGAATTTGCATGCTCTTCAATAAACTTTAATGAAATTTTTCTGATAATTCATTTCTTAATAATAATTAAGGAAGCCAATAATTAACCCCATTTAAAATTACATTTTATTTTCTTTATTTCTGCTGACGATGCACTACCAGGCATATTAATCTGATAAAATTTTGTTTGGTTTTTGACTCACCCTAAAACAAAAATACGAGATTTGACACAAATGGTAAGAAAAAGTTTTAACTTTACTGTTAATTTTACCTGCTACTTTCAAACTTGCAATTTTAGCAGAAGAAAACTTTTTTTTAGAGTAAGGACAAAATAAAAAAACTAATAACTGGGTTAACAACCATCGAGTTTTACTCCTCGCGTGTGGATGGGCCGACAAATTGTGACATTTCCCGCTGAAGAGGGTCAAGCAGAAAATTTATTGGAATTACGTATGGAAAGTTTACAAATCGTAAAAATGCCCTTTCGGGTCTCCCTTGGGGATTTGTAAAGGGTTCTCTTGAGAGACGTGTCGATTTTATTGTTAGGGAAAAAGTTGATGAAATTTGGTCACTGGTAATAAGTAGTAGAGTGAATTACGTCTTATAAAATACAACTTTTTTCGATTAAAATAAAGCAACAGAATACATTTTTTTTTAATATTAAAACCCATTAAAAATTTTATTCATATATTTTTTTTTCTTTTAAAGAGATTTTAGCTAGCTATATTTTAAATTTTATTTAAACAAAAAGATATTTATTTCAAATTATTTATATTATATAATATATATATATATATATATATATATATATATATATATATATATATATATATATATATATATATATATATATATATATTCGGGTACCGGACGAAAGAGATAAATCCTTTTGGCCCTTCTTAGAAACATATTAACTACAAAGTGTCGGAAAGAAATATTGGATCCTACGAAAGAAGGTGTTTTTTATCCCATTTTTTCACCTTGAGTTTACCTGCCAAGCATAAAATTATTAAAAAAACGTTTTTTTTTTAATATTTTACGGTTTATATATGTGTTTTGGATCATTGAGTTTAAATATGATATAAGAAATTACTTTTAAAGGCTTAGAAGGGCTAAATTTACCCATTTTTTACCTCCTACACTTCTAAAACATACATTTCGCTGGAAAAAAACGACCCAATAAACCTACATCATCCCTTTAAATTAAAAAAAAAAAAACGTAATTTGAAAAAAAAAATGTCTTTAGGGTAAAATAAATTAAAATGGGGGTACTAGTATAAGATTTAAATTCAGAGGCCCAAAAAACCCATATGGATCATTAAAATTAGGGAACATTTTTTTAGCGAAATATATGTTTTCGGGATGTAGGGATATAAAAAAAGAGTAAATTTGGCCCTAATAAGCCCTTAAATGTAATTTTTAATACCATATTCCTA
>JAHBCN010004607.1:12500-62546 GCA_019359885.1 Listronotus oregonensis
TTCCACCTATTATTCAATTTAAAAAAATGATCTAAAAAGTAAAAAAAAATATTATATCCAATATTATTCACATTTAAATAATAAAATTGTACATATTACACTATTGTTTTAAAATTTTGACAAAAATCTACAATGAATATTTTTTGTTGGTTAAACACCAGTATTCTTTAGATAAAGAATATACAGTATGTCCACGGAAAAGGTGTTGAAGAGAAAAAACTTTTTTATTTTTGATTTTATCAAAAACCTCTAAGAGTAAGATTTTAATGAAACATTTAACATAGTTTATACGCGGTGTTGGAAAAAAAAAAAAAAATTAAAAAAAAAAGTACAAGAGTAAATTGCATTTATTTGAGAAGATATGGAAATAAGTTACTAAGAAAGTTGTTTAAAATTAAAAGGTATTCTCTAATACCAATTTTCTAAAAATCCGGCCTACTTTTATTTATTTGTAATTAAATTTATTTTAATATCAATTTAAATTTATATTATTAATTTTATCAAATTTTTTGCCGTAAAGCAAGCATTTAAAGAATTATAAAACTAAGTGTCAATAAAGCTTGTCACTATCAACGCATACTAGTACAAAAATTATATTATAGTTGTTAATTTGAAATTATTTAATTGATAATAAAGTAATTTTCATCACAAATTAATAAAAATAGGCCGATTTTTTCGAAAATTGGCATTAGGAACTATCTTTCACTTTTGAACAACTTTTCCTTGTAACTTATTTCCATATCTTCTCAAAAAATGCCACTCTTGTCCATTTTAAATTTTTTTATTTTCTGAACACCGCGTATAAAATATGTTAAATGTTTGTATTTCAATCTTGCTCTAAGAAGTAGCACTTTCTTATTTTGCTTAAAAAATAAAAAGTCCTTATTATATAAAAAAGAAACAGATACATTTTAGTTTAAACAAGTTGCTCAAAATGTGGTCCTTTAGTTTCTATACAAGCCTTACTTTGACGAACTTAGTTTTTGCCTAAATTATTGCCATATCGGCATATTTATTTTATTTGAACGGACAAAAATATCGCGGCAGTACACACAATGTACAACTGACGACTCCACGCACAAGGCTACTAGGTAGCGCTGTTGCCAATTGTTTATTTCTTTAGTAAATGAATCTACTCTTAAGCGATTAAGACAAAGTTTTCAATTGTTAAGCTTTTCAAAAATAATTGTTACCAGGTTTGTAACTTTGATATCGTTTAAACAAAATTTGTTTTGACACCTATATCATACAAACTTTTTGACTTGTTTTGAGCCTAAGCATTATACTTTTTACACCATGTATTTTACATACAATAATTTAAAAAATGTCCCCCTTATATACCTATCATATACAGCATTTGCTTTAAATTTTATTGGTAGTCGCATTTTTTTTTTAATTACATTAAAAACATTAACTAATTAATTTTATGCAAGACATTTGGCAAAATGAGGGCAAATAAAAAAAATATAATTTGTTCCAAAGTATTAAATTTTATTATTATTTTTTAAATTTTTAGACAACCAAAAAACTTTCTAGTCATTTTATTTTATTTTAAAATTGATCCGAAATCTAATAATCAAATTTTTATCACGGTTTGCGAACATCGATTTTTACGAGTGTGTAGACGAGCCGGCAAATAGTGACGTTTTCTGCCGGAAAGGGTCAAGGGGGGGGGGGGGGGGGGTTTTTTTTTTTTTTTTTTTATTGTGGAAAAAAGTTGATGGAATGAGTTTACCGATAATACTATTTGCCAACTCGTTCAGCGACTTTCACACTCGTAGCATAATAGGTTCTTTTACTAGAAAAAATATATGAGTTTTTTTTATCTCCTAAAAGTAAAAAAAAGTAATTTCTTTAAAAACTTATATCTGTGTCTTTAAAAAAGGAAAGCTATAAACTACTATAAATGTCGAATATTAGAATATGAAATACATTTTCCTCTATTTCATTAGGCAACTCGAAAAACAAACAATTTTTGATTTTATACATTTTCAGAAAATGCGAAAGTACTCCCTTAAGATCAAAACAATGACATTTAGACAACATCTACAGTTCAATGTAGAATGTGTTGATTAATAGAAAATCATGCATTAATAAATGATTTTAAATTTGTCAATAATATTTCTAAATAAATGATCTTCATTATAAAATTTTAAAATATCTGTGCCCTAACTAAATATACTTATGCTATACGCACGTAGCAGTCTATTAGCTTTGTCAAAAATGTTTCTGCTTAAGGGAAAGAGTCTTTTAAAATATTCAATTTAATTTTTTGTAAAGATTTGAAATTTTTGGGGGTAATACCACAGTGCTTAAAAATTACCAAAAAATTTCATAAAAGCTTGTTATTTATAATTCCCAGTTTGAAGAACAAGTGAAATTTGTATAACAAGCTTGAATGAAAGTTATCTGGTTAATTTTTATGCACGAGCGATATTTCGGAAGAATCTTTCTAAAATGGAAAAATAAGGTAGTATTATACTATAAAAATGTTTTTTTTGTTATACAATTTTTTATGCAACATAATTGAAACTATACCTGAAATCGTTTTTTTAAATACTTTATCTATTTCCTTATCGTATACATGACCAAATCGACCCATTTTTACTGATTTTGACGTTGCTAATTGACAATACAAACAAACAGGTTTGATTGTTCTCTGTTTGTAAGTAAGTGGAAATACCACGTCGTCTAGGCAATGTGAAATTTTCGCTAAATTTTTTTGATTTTTAACGCGTCTTAATTTTAAAAAATTACATTTTGTTATAAAGAGAATGTATGTATTTTTTAAGAATATCACGTTTCATTTTACCGCCAAAATATTTAAAATAGGAACACTAAAATTATGTTTTATTTATATTTTAATTTACTTTACAGTTACATTACGGGCAACGGCGTGACCCGCAAAAAACACACCTCTTTCTTGAGGTGTTGTGATCGAGGAAAAGTGGGTAATTTGTGTTGTAAAACCGACAACATCGGGCATCGTCTGTTCTGCTTAAATATACTATAAAATATTTTTATTCTTACGCTCTCAATAAAAAGTGGACCAAAGAACCTTATGAATCAACCTGTATACACTGTGTCTACTTAAGTTGGCAACATATGGGAAACTTTATATTATTAATTTTACGAAAAAAAGTTAACTTCATAAAAAGTTTTGCATGTTCTAAAATCAAAAATGCAATTAACAGATATTAAATTTTATTAATTTTATACAAGGTATGTCAAAAAATATGAATTTTGCTGAAGAGTAATATTTCACAACATCGAAAATTGTAACACATGAATGGGTAACAGACGTCAACGCCATCTACTGACCAAAGGGCGAAGCATACTCCTCTCAACTTACGGTGTCACAGACTTGCCAGTAAATAATTTACAAACATTTGGAAATGTATGCCCAATACTTGTACGGACTATTAACAATAGTGTAGTTAATTTCTTAACTAACTTTGTAGAATTTCACCTAACGACATCTTGTCACAAGATGTCGTTGGTGAATCTCTAAAAGGTTTAAAATTACTACACTATCGAAAATTGTTATTATAAAAAGTTGTTTGAAATTAAAAAGTATGTTTAAATATGCACTTACATCGTTCCCTTTTTTTTGCGGGCATTTTTACTAAATTTTTACCAAATTTTGCTAAATACAACTAATGTTTTAAATGCCATTAGCAAATATTTCTTTTCAAAGCATCCTAGATTATACGTACAATAATTAGTCTCTGACATTTTTTGTCAGAGCATCCTAGATTACATGTAAAATAATTACAGTTAAATTTTTGTTGTTTCTGTAGATTTTTTGAAAAATAACAAAAAAAATATAAATAAATGCAACTGCATATTTAAAGGTAATTTTTAATTCCAAACAACTTTTTATAATAACAATTATCGGTATTGTTATATATAAAGGTACTTTACTCTTGACTTATTTTTGACTTACCTCGTATAGAATTAAAAAAATGTAATATTTGATGACTGTATTTTAGATTTTACAGCATGCAGAACTCTTAATAGAGAATAACTTTTTTTCGTAAAATTAATAATAAAAAAGTTTCCCATATGTTGCCAACTTATGTAGACACACTGTATGTTATGTCGTATTGGGACTTTTCCTATTTCAAATAAAGAGTTTTAATGCATTAGTTGCTTTAATTTATACAAATTAATATTAGAATTTTTCTTTTTAAAATTATTTTGATATCAATAATCGAAGAGTCAGATCGTTAAAAATTGTAAAAATAAAACAAATTGAGCATCGTACAATCACCAATGAGAAAGTGACAAATTAATAAAACAATCGTAAACCACAAAATAATTTTTTGTGATAGTAAGAAATAAAATGATTAATTTATATTTGTTATTTTTATAAATTTTAATTAGGGTATTTATAATAAATATACACTTATATATTTGGAAGTCGGTTATGAATCACGCTGTGTTATTACATTTTAATATTAGGAGATAGATAGACTTCAATGCATAAAAAAAGATATTTGTAAAATGTCACACATATTTATTTTGTGTATTATGTGTATTGTGCTATAGTACATAGTTTAAAAGTCGTACTGGCATAAATTGTAAAAATCAAAGATAATAAGAATCGTGTCAAAAACCCCTTTCCCCAAATTTTTAGCCTTACTAAAAAAATTGGTAATAAATAATAATAAGGTTTATTATTTAGTTAATAGATATTTACGTTATAAGTTCGGAAAATAATCTTTAACAGTATAAGTAAGATGTTTACGGACGAGGCGACGAAGAAACCAAGTCTGGAATTTCAAAATAAATTTTGAATAGGTTTTTCGAACAAATAATGTACAATATTTTATTTTATACTGCCGAAGTTAATGTTTTAAAATAATAACGTATTTTCCTGCTTAGGAAAAAGATTTTAAAATTTTTGTTTACCGGTGAAAATATTGTCAGTACTGACATAAAATTTGCGTTAATATATCCAGGAACTGAACGGTGAACCTTTAGGTACATTTGGAGTTTTATAATATTACCTTACCTTGTAAATGATTTTTTTATTATGAACTTTTAGGCAGTTACAATTATTACTTTAGTTTACAAACGTATTAAAAAAAAAACATTTTTCTTATTTAAACGACCATTTAAACGACCTCTGTCTGGGGTTCTAAAATTATCCATTTTGATAATTTTGCTCATCTTGTACTATTTTTATTTTTTCGGATATTTTGGATTTTTTATTTTACTCTATACGTTTATAAACATAACTGCTTGCACTAATATTTTCGACATTGCTCTATTAGGTTGAAAACTGGTGGAGATATAAAAATGCTTAAAGGAAAGAATATTTTAGATAATATCATAACTTAATCATGTTTTGGACGCAGTTTTTAGCATTTTCGTTTTTAAAGATTATAAAATTGTAATTTTTTTACGTAATTTAGACTTGTTATTCCTGTAAGGTATTTTATAACTCATTTTTTTAAAAAAAAACATTTTCATTTCGGTAAGCTTTCATTAACTTCTTTTTTTCTTTTATATTTCTAATTTATTTGTTTTAGTATTTAATGATGCCTTACACATCAAGCAGCAAAATTATAACAAGTAGACTATTATATGGATATATTAATGGGAATCTGGCAATAATGCATTACCTATTAACTTTAAAAAGTAAAATATTACCATCAGTATTATAATCATTTTCTTGTTTACTCCTAGTCTAAAACTAGGTAAAAACACAACATTTTACATGACATACAGATTTCATCACAAAAGATCTTCTTTTCTTTGTTGCAACAGAAACAAGATTCTAAGTTTGTTAACGAATCCCAGAACATTGCTTTTGGCATGATGATTTCCTTAATACACTCCCTTCCTACGGTCTTTCATCTAGGTTTTGTTTTTGGCTCTTTGGCTTTTATAAAATTAATGCTGGGGCGCCCCAGAGCTCAGTACTAGTATTAACTCTGTTTCTTCTTTTACAAAAAATTATATTTATAATTTTGCTAACAATAGTATTTTTCACTCTTATAAGCAATTTTTCCAGCCAGCCTCTAAACCTGATTTGGGAAATAAGCACAGGGTAATGCAGATATATTTTTCACAATAACTTATACTAATCTAAGATTGGGCCGCCAAAATTCTTGTTCAGTTTAATGCGTTTAAAACAAAATCATATTCGCTGTCGGGAATAAAGTTTGCCAATGCTTGTCCGATACATAAATGCGGTCAAGTTCTGCAGAACCGGGAGTCATTCAATCTTGTTGGCGTTACTGTGAGAATAACCTTAACTGAAACAAACACATTACATCTATAGTCTTAGCAGCTTTAAAGATGATTGGATTTCTCTTTTGAAAAAGAGGTATTTTCTTCTTTTAATCTGTATACTCTATTTCAAATCAGATCCTCTCTAGAGTACTCTTCTCGAGTCTGGAAATGGGGTCTTTTGCAACTTCCAGAATTCTTGATTTCACTCAAAGAATAATAACCCTAGGCTTACAGGAAAGCTTCCTTCTTCTGCCGACCGACGGTCAGTAGGAATCTGTCGCTCTTTTGTAGGTATTTTAACGGCTTCTGCTCCAAAGAGTTTTTCAGTATAATTTCTTCTCTGGCAGCTCCCAACAAAGCAACACGTAGGGCCACTTTTAGGCATCTTTTTACAGTCTTACTTGATAGCCCCGAAGTTTTTTCGTTCCTCTAGAGTGTCCAGACTCTGGAACCCGGCGATGTCCTTTCTATAAATCTCCAAATATTTACTACACTTAAGACACCCAGGATACGCAAATACTTGGATCTTTAGCCTTAGTGAACTGTCTCTTAAAAAAATGACAGGGAAGTCATAAAATCCTATCAGAAATAACGAAAAGGAAATTAGAGTCTCTGTACAGAAAAATTACCAAATTTGTCGTTTCTTTATCGGAAAAAGTATTTTTCCTATAAAAAAAGCGTCACATGCAAATTTTTTCTAATTAATGTAGGTTTAAAGAAATCGCTAAAGTGTTTTTTTTTTACAAAAGCGATTTATTCCCATCAGTGTTTTTTAATATAACATATTAAAAATATTTTATATTTGATTTACAACATACTCATCATGCCCTTTTTTTGCTTTGTATACTTAAGGGAATCGAAAACATAGTTTTTTCCTTACAACCCTTCTTAGATCTAAAAAACAAACTAATAACTCCGTATACAAACACCAATTTTGCAGGTGTGTGGACGGCTCGACAAATTGTGACACTTTCTGTTGGAAAGGGTCAATATGGGATTTATTGAAACTGCGTATAAAAAGTTTACAAATCGTAAAAATGCCCTTTTGGGTCTCCCCTGGGGATTTGTGAGAAGTCCTTGAAAGAGACGTGTCGATTTTATTGTTAGAAAAAAATTAGTGGCAATAATTTACTGATATTACTATTTGCTAGCAATCAATCTACCACCTTCGATCTTTAATTTTCATTAAGTATTTTGCTACTTACAAAATATATTATTATTTTTGTATATTATAGAACTAAAGTGTAATTACTTAACTCAAAAACATAATAATAAAATGCTTTAGATGATGATATAAAATTGCATTTAATATAAAACAAGCTGACCCGACAGACGTTGTTCTGTCTTAACTATGAATATTGAATGTGTATAATCTATCAATCTATCTTTCCAACTATTTTTATTTTTCTTCTTTTCCACTTTCTCAGTTTTTGCTAAATAACCGAATCCGTCTAGCCGTTTACGCCTGATGCCATAACCAGGACAAATAGAGATTTTTTTATATATGACACATGTGCCAGATTAGTCCCATTAGTGCCATTTTACCATAAAGTTTTAAAATGTATCTCTGGAATATACAACGAATTCTTGGATAGAAATAAGGTAAACAAACCTGGTTTGGCATTAATATATTCAATGGGGCAAGGCGGGATAGTTCTTGTAAACACACTGCACCGGCAACTTTGATTAAACACACTGAATAACATCACTCTAGAAATAATAACTTTATCAATGTTTATGGCATTGCACCATAGATGACATTTTCATAAATCGATGATTCTTTATTGGTTAAAATTATTTTTAAAGTCGGAAAACTATTTTTGTTTATTATCTGAAGTGACAGACAGATATGTCATTCACTTTAGATGCTCAATTCGATTGCTGTTGATCAAGTCAGTTTACAAAACGTGTTATTAAATAATACAACCTACTAGAAACAGATAAAATGACATTGAACTGCCGTACAAAACCTGATTTAATATATTTTTTATTAAACGAATACCGTATTTGGCTTGAAACGGTCAAATCAATAAATGTTTATATTTAAATCAATAATGCCTTTATTAACACAAAAACCAATATTTTTAAATGATTTTACTACATTTTCAAGATAATTTCCTGATTTTATTGTTTAAGATCTGGCAATTTGTTTTTGATTTTCCAAAACAAAAACAAACAGATCACTATACCAAACACCCTGCCTACAAACTGGCGTTGCGTTAATTCTAGTCCTTGAGTTCGTTGGGAATATATACATATAGAAAACTCATCATTTAGCAAATAGTTTGTTTACATATTGTTGGATGGCACAGATTCTCTTGAAGATTTTATTTTTGCTTTTTTCTCATAGAGGACGCTGCAGTAAAAATATTGCCAACTTGCATGGTCGTTAAGTTTTCTTATATTTTTTTTAATTTTCGCACAACATTCTTACTTTTTTCTTTAACAAAAACCTTATCCTCAGAATCACAAAAAAAAGAACTGTCTAATTTGGTGCAGTCGTTCTAAAGTTATGCTCATACGTATATTTCGACATTTCGGCTATTTATTTTTATGTATATAAGACAATATTTTTGTTTCCTAAAAAAAATAAATCTCTCTTCTATTTTTGAACAAAAGCTAAATCTTTTCATTCTGAATATATATTTCGATATGTATTTCTTGTTGTAGACCTAATAAAATTACCTACTACCTGGATTTAGGATTTGTTTTAGCACCAAAAATTAAAAGATCTTAAATAAAAAAAAACAAAACCATAAATACATAAAATATAATACAAAACATGTTTTTTAAGAAATATTTTGCTATTGTTATATATTTTGTAAATAAAAAATTTCTAGGGCAAACACAGAAAAAACATTTAAAATATAATTAAAATATATATTTACCCTAATAAAACATGGGTTTGATAATAATCATAGAACAAAATGAAAATTATTTAATATTTTAGCAAAGAAAAGTTTTTTAATATAAGGATAAAAATATCTGCGTAGCTTCTGCCTGTAAACCTAAATATTACTTGGTTGCCTTTGCCTAATGCGTAGGCAAATTTAAAAAATCCATAAATCAGTTAACTACAAAACCTGTCTTTAAAAATAATAAATATTTCTGTCACAACAAATAAATAATTTACGGCATTATATCATAAATCATATAAAATTTTTCTTAAAATATCTATAGTTTAGAAACCAAAGGGCCTTGGCACATAAGGGGTGGTAATCGGCATTTTTGCTTTTTGAAATCTCAGTCAGCTAGGCTTGTTGAAAATAAAAAGACGTGCTTTTTCCTGTTTTTTAATTTACATGGGTGCTTCAGAAAGTGTTTTTTAAACATAAAATTTTTTTTTTTTATATCTCAGCCGCATTAAAGGGTTTTTTTTTTTAAATTTTGGGGAAAAATTTAAAAAAAAAATTTTTTTTTTTTTTTTAAAAAGGTTTAATATTTTTTAACAAACCCTATTACCAGTATAAAAAAAAAAATTTTAAATGAGTTCTTTAGTAGACTAGATAAGTTTTCATATTGAAAATATTTTGGGGGTTTGGTTTTTTTTGAAAACCTAATTTTATTAGAGCCTTTGGTTGCCAATATTTAAAAAAATTCGAAAAAGCTTATATCACTTGTTTTTTTTACGTTTTTTTATTTCTATGGGAATTTTTACTTTTTTCCCGGATCCCTGTATAATTGTGGATCTAGTAGCATATTAACTATCCCCAATTATTTTGTTTATCATTTTGTTTTTGTCATAAAAATTTGCTCTAAATAAAAAGGTAAAGACCAATGTTTGTTAGGTTTATTCATTTAATTCTTTTTTATACCAAATATACAAACACTTTTAAAGTGAGATATGTCTAATTTAACTAATGCAGTTTAGTTTGGAAACTTAAAGATAATATTATTCTAGTATAAAGGCATTTAACGTAGTTTTGGGGGGAAACTTTAATTCCACGTTTTTGTTAATTTAAACTTTAAAGTGCTTAGTACTTAGAAATAATATTACGAGTTTAAGTTATATTAAATATTAAATAATTATGCAAACATTTTTTATCTATAAAAAGTAGAAGCAATAAATAAAAAAAACATTAATTTATTTGTTTGCGATACAAATAAACAAAAGTACAAAATATATTGTCAAATTCCACATTGTAGTATTGTAGCAAATGGTGTACTTAAAATAAAATAAAACTATAAACAGGACATAAATTTAGTTAGGAAAAAATAAGAAATAATTATTTTTTGTTATATAATGGTAATTTTTTTTGGGTAGATCACTTGTAAAAGGGCTATTCTTAAGAATTATATGAAACTGAAATATAGGGTTAATAAAAGTGTCTTCTATCTACCTAAAAAAAAAAGCAAAGAAACGAGATATTAACAATTAAATTGTATGAAATAGAAGCCATGAAAATACAAGAAAATAAAAATAAAAACTTTTTTTTAAAAAGCAGTATATTTTATTTTATTCTTTTTTTGCGTAACTGCTCTTATGGAAGGTGTATTTTAGGACTAGGTGGGCCCAAAAGGTGTAAAATATGTAAAATTTTACTAAATAACGAACAGACCTCATGTGTTGTCTGTACAGTTCCCTATGAAAATAATACTTTCAGGCATTGAGAATCTATGACTTTGGGTTAAGCGAATTAAATCTTATTTCAAACAGCGCTAAACTTGTGGTCCATTTAAAATACTGCATCACGAATTAAACCAAAATGGAAAAAAAAGAAAAAAATATTGATTAAAACCGACAGATCAGTAAAAAACTTACCAAGCTAAAAAAGAGTAGAACAAAATTACTCAGTGCTTTAAAAGGCCAAGGAACCTGGCCTTTAGGTTTTTTTGGTAAAATATATCTTTCTTTTTAATGACGCCACCTTCAGATTGGCACTTCACAACTTATGGCCTATGTGTTTCAAAAGTAGTTTATTATTCAAAGCCACCATTTTAAGTTAGTTAGTGTAAAGCAGATACTTTTTTTTAGGGAAAATAGGTTATTAAACGTATTTATGCTTCTGGGAAAACGGTTCGAGAGGTGCATCGAGTTATGGGCTCTCACTTTGCGTGCTTATAGTGTGGATAGGTACCAACCAAATCCCAAAATTTTGGTGCTAACTTGGCTTCGTTTTCGAGAAATTGTCGGTAAACAAAAAGACATTTAATTCGTAAATTTTAGTCAATAAAGACGCGTAAAATTTATTTTTTAATTTCTTGCAGTTTTTAATAATAAGTGTTCAATTTTAACAAAAATTAAAACAAAAATAAAACACAACTTTAACGGGACTCGAACCAGAACAGTCTAGAGACGGTTCTGGTTCGAGCCCCGTTAAAGTTCTGTTTTTTTTTTGTTTTAAATTTTGTTAAAATTAATAAATTATCAATAAAAAAGTACAAAATGTTAAAAATTTAATTTTACGTCCCTTTTTTAAATTTTTACGAATAAATGTTTTTTACTAAAAAAAAGCTTTCTTTTTTTTTACCTACCCTTATATAAATAAACAGAAGTAAGCCCATAACTCTCGGCCTTTTTCTTTGTGCCCTTATTTTGATAGCATTTTTCTTATTTAAATTTCTTTCTGTTCAGAAATTAGATGGGTGATCGCCAGTGAACACCCTCTGTAGTTTGGTGTGGTTAAGAATCCACGGTAAACTGTAGGTTTCGCCTGAATGCCAAACTAAGACGTTAGTGGTGGTTATTATTTGTAAAATATCCCAGCTGACACAACCAAGTTGTCTAAAGTATGAAATGCTTACATGTTTCGGTTTCAAAGCAAGGTTGACGGAACGGAAGAAAAGTAAATTAAACATCTAAATACACGGCGCTCATGTATCCTTAAACTGAGACTTTATATAAGCCTTTGTGGCCTTCATAAAGTAATGGGTGATCCAACAGTTAGCGTGGATGTTGATTGTCGTTATCGGACATATATCGCATTGGCCATGAAAATATTTTTTGCTAGATGTCATTTATTGACTTTGACAATTGCAAATTTTTGTTTTTTTTAAATGAAAAAAAGAAAAAAAGAAAAAGGGGTTAAAAAATTTAAAAAGGTTTTTTAAAACATCGTCGGTAGTGGGGAATCTGTGGAATAGTGCGACGATTTGAAGAGACTGGATCGGTGGAAGGTCGTAAAAAGTATTAGCATACTCATTCAGCTCATTCAGATCAAAATACTGCTACCGTGGTGACCCACCGCTGTGTTCACACGTCGTCGTCGTGGTTGGGCCCAGTAGTATCTTTTGGAACATGCGCTAGAGTTGCTGGTTATCGGCAACTCTTTTGGCTAGCGTATGGAACGGGATCCGAAGCTAAGATGAACATAAGGCTTCTCAAGGTGTTAGCATACCGTACTGCTGAGTAAATGACATCTGTCCTTAAATAGTAATACCAACGGTTCCTCTGAGATACAGGGCGACCTCAGGTACTACCTTACTGACGGAAGGGGGCTCTGCCGTGGTGGACTATTACTTCCCTAGCTCAAACAGAAAGCCCGGACAGAACCGCTTTCATACGAAAAAAAGTGACAAAGGTGCGCTGACCGAAATGGATAAATCCGTTTCGAGAGGTGCCATCCAAGGTACAAACGAGACAAAGGTGCGCTGACCGAGGGAGTGGGTAAATCCGTTCTCAAAGGTGCCCTGAATCACCGGTGCCTGTTTTACAGGAAGGGCTATCATCCCGAACATACGAGTGACTTAGAAGGAGATCCTGAATCAAAATAGAAGGCGACAAAGCCGCCTTTATGGGAAAAAAGCTTTGGTTTTAAAGGAACGGATAGGACCGTTTTTCATAGGGTAAGGCCGGAGATGCGGCCTTGAAGAACATCTTTCCTGAACAAGGACCTGGTAGCTACCCGTTTTTACTAGACCGGGAGAGGAGGCATGAGGATCTAATCGTCTACTCGTCATATTTTTCAGGAGGGGCAAGGAAAAGAACACATTTTGGGCTTGTGTCCGGTAGCACACGAGAAAAGGAGAGTAAGAACTCTCCCCAATCTGATATCGGTTTTATTAGATCTGATCCTATTGGGAGAAATAAAAAAAAGGTGGCACAATAGACCGAGCGGTCGATGGAGGGCGTAAAAATCCTCACTTTAAACTACCTACCTACCTCCCCTGAGTGAAAATTGCGAACAACCAAGCACCTAAATGCGAAAACAAACAAATGTGGACTTGACCTATGGCACTATGCAACAGATTTTAACAAAGGACCTTAATTTGTATGTTAAAAAAATCCAATTAACTTAGCAACGTAAACCATTGGACCATTTAAAACGCTGCAGATTCGCACAATCGCTTTATTGCATAAATAATCGCATCGTTTTCAGAAGACATTGATTAAAATGGCTTCCAAGATCCTGTAATCTTACACCTTTGAATTACTTTTTTGGGGGTTATCTGAAGAATAAAGTGTATACTAATAACCCACAAACACTTCAACAATTGAAAAACATCATTCGAGTTACCATAAATGCCATTGATCTAAGTCTATTGCAAAAGCCAAAATTTTGTGTGTTGTCTATTGTGGCTTACACATTTTTATATTTCTCTAGGATTGGACTTTTAATGAATCCGATACCATATTGGAAGAGAGAGAGTTCTTACATCTCCTCTTACTTGTGTCGCTACTGAACACGAGCACAATGTGTTTTAATGTGTTCCTGGTGTCCCTGTCCCCTGGAGAGTATGACGAGCAGACAATTAGATCCGTCATGACTTCCTCTCCCGGTCTAGTGACGTGGGTAGCTATCAGGTCCTTGTTACAAGAACCAGATGTTCTTTCTGAGGCCGCATCTACGGCCTTACCCTATGAAAACGGTCCTATCCGCTTTTTGTTTAAAGCCAGCTAACCCTTTTTCCTATAAAGGCGGTTCTGTCTGCCTTCTGTTTGGATTCAGGGAGCCCTTTTTAAGCACCTGTTTGTTCGGGATGGATTAGCCCTTCCCCGTGAAACAGGCGCCGGTGACTTTAGGGCACCTTTCGAAAGGGGTTTACCCGTTTCGGTGGCGCACCTTTGTCTTTTGACCTTAATTGGCACCTCTCGAAACGAATTTATTCCCTTTTGGTCAGCGCACCTTTGTCACTTTTTTCCCATGGGGGTTCTGTCCGCTTTCTGTTTTGGGAAAATAAGTAATAGTCCACCACGGCAGAGCCCCCCATTACCGCAGTAAGGGTAGATACTTCCCGAGAGGTCGCCCTGTATCTTAGAGGCACCTTGGAGCACCTGTTTAAGGCACAGGATGTCACATCAGCACGGTATGCTAACACCTTGAGGGAAAGCCTTGTGTTCATCTTAGATTTGGATCCGTTCCATACGCTAGTCAAAAGAGTTGTCGATAACCAGCAACTTTTGGCGCATATTCCAAAGATCCTACTGGGCCCAACCACGACGAAGACGTATCTTTTTTTTTTTTTTTTTTTTCATACTCATACTCATATATTACAAAAGGTAATTACAAATTACAAGTTCAAATCACAGAACATCTACCCTAAATTTAGCCAAAATTATACATATAAAAACTAAATAATTTAAATAAAGTAATATACTATATAGGGTCAGAATATCCATGATGCCGGATGAAGAGATTATGCCTAAATCGTATAAAAATACAATTTGTGTGCTGTATCTCTCCACCCATTACCCGTAGATGGTAAAAATACATGATGCAGAGCTTAGACCTCGACACGGCCACTCGGACAAAGAAGGTAATGATCAGATAAAAAAGAATTAATTATTTAAATGAATAAAGACACATGTAACACAGTCTACAAAAAACCGAACTAAAATAGTTTTTATTTTTCACAAATAAAAAAATTTAACTTGTTTCTATATAATCTTATATTATTATTTACTAAAGTTTTTAATTGAATAAGGTAACATATTATACATTTTTGGAGCATAATAAATCATGGATTTTTGACCAAATACGTTATGAAATAAATTAGAAAGGAGATTTTCATTTGTTATTGTTCTTGTTGCATAATTATGCATTCCTGGGGAAAAAAGATTTTTATTTTGGGTATGTAATTTAAACAGGCTAAAGTGTACAAGTTTCTAATATTTAAAATATTGTTTCGTGATATAGCAAATGTGTTGAATAAAGTCGTGGTTTACTTAGTAATATTTTTAAAACTGTATTTTGAGATGTAGATAACACATTTTGAGGGTAGTACTATAAGCGCTTCCCCAAATTATATTTAATATCTAAGTATAGACTCAACCAAAGAGTTATATATTATTAGCAGCAATTTTTTATTTAATATATTTCTTAATTGGTAAAATTTATAATATAATTTTCTTATTTTTTTTTGTCAAATAAATAATATGTTCATTCCACCTAAGATACTGGTCAACCCACAGACCCAGATATTTTATTTTATGTGTTTTTTTTATTTCTACACAGTTACATGTGTGATCGGCTATTTGATGATTGTTATGTAGTTTTAAATTGACGTTTCCGATTTTGATCGACAGTTGTAGCTGAAAAAGTCATAAAATGTGTTTTTGTTAAATTTAAACAACAACAGACTATCTTCAAGCCACCGATACACTTGACTAAGACCCAACTCCAGCCCGCCGGTAAGCCTGTTCCCATGTTTGCCGTAAAAGAAGTGCAATTATCATCAGCATATGATATAACATTATCATCTTTTAGTAAATCTCAATTCCATTTACATACACCAGAAAAAGAATCGGTCCCAACACAGTGCCTTGCGGCACTCCGGTAAATAATAGTTTCCTCTTTGCTTATGATGTCATTTATTTTTAACTCTTTGTTTCTGTCTATAAGATAATTTCTAATCAAGTTAAGTGGGCGTTTCGTACACCATTCCTCCAGCCTATCAAAAGAATGTTATGTGAAACAGTATCAAACGCTTTGCTCAAATCTAAGAAAATTGAAACTTCAACATTATTTGAATTAAAATGTATATCCTTTATAAGTTCAAACACAGCATCTTCTGTACTTTTTAAGTCTCTAAAACAAATTGTTTTTTATAAAAAGAATTTTGTTGTTCTAAAAATTCTACTAATTTTTCCTTAAAGCACTTTTCAAAGATTTTTGCAAAATTGTTTATAACGGGGTGGTCTATAATTTGTTAATAGATGTGGATTGCCCGATTTAAATACTGGAGTAACTATTGAAATTTTTCAATGAGAAGGTACTTTAAAAGTTGAAAAAGAAAGGTTAATTAAGTACAATAAAGGTTCAATTATATGCATATGTATATCTTTAATTAACAAACTAGTTATTTTATCTTCGCCGGGAAGTGTGCCATTTTAAAGAACAAATATGTTTTATTATATCTTTTTGAGACTGGTTTAAGGTAAAAAGATTTAGCAACTTTAAATTTTAGGTTATTTTTAAGTTTGATTTTTTTATACTGTTTTTGAATTTCTTGGCCAATATTTATAAAATATTTATTAAAATAATCTGCTACTTCCATGTCCTTGTTAATAGAATATCTCCCCTTTTAATACTGTAAGTATTTTGCTTATTTATTTTTCAACCCCCGATATCTCATTTACAGTCTCCCAAATTTGTTTATAGTTTTTATTGGCTTCAAAATTTTAGATTTAAAAAAATGTATTTTTGCTTTACTTTTATAATTTTGTTTAGATTATTTCGATAAGACTTATAATAGTGTAGTTTTTCTAAAGAATAGTTTTGATTAAGGTCATTTTTAAATTGTCTCTTGTTTTATAGAATTAATAATACCATCGGTTATCCAGATTTTTCTTTTACGATTTTTACTGTTTAGTTTTTTTGTTTTGAGTGCACTGTGTTATATAATTTAAAATTTACTTATAAAGCACTGATATGCCTTCATTTTCATTACCAGAATATACCTCCTGCCATGTCTCCTCTCCTAATAATTCGTTAAATAAGTGTAATTAATGATTTTTATATTGAGTCTTTAGTGCATTAGAGTTTTTACGGTATTTTGCAAAGACAACGCTATTGTGTAATGGTCGGTTAACGAAGTTTTAACAACTAATGGTTTAATATGTTTTTAATATTATTAAAATTTGTTATTTTAATAAATATGGTCAATTAAGCCAGACGTTGTCTCAGTTCTCTTGTCCCGGTTTGCTTATGCATGAAATAACCCCTTTTGGGCTAGAATATTTAAATATGTTTTTGTTTCGTTATCCTGTTCATCAAGTATATTTATATTAAAATTTCCTATAAAAATTTCGGTACGACTCATTTTTAAATTTGTAAAAAATGTTTCAAGATCCTCTAAAAACAGAGTTTTGTTAGTCGCAGGTGGTCTATAAGAGGCTGTTAGCCCGTAATTCATGTCGCATATTTTAAAGTTACATCTAATCAGATTAATTTGACTAAGCTTGATAATTTCATATGTTACTGGTATATTATGTTTTATATAGATAACAAGACCGTCGTTTTTATTAAAAAGAGATTCGTTATAAAAAGCATTAAATCCATCAATTCTAAAGTTATTAATATCGCACAAATTAAAAGTTTCCGACAAAACTATTACATCAATTTTATCTAAGTTAAAATGATTTAGATATATAAGTAATTCATCAAAATTCTTTTGCAGACTACGTATGTTTAGGTGAATTAAATTAAAATTACTATTTCCAGAAAATAAAGAATCTACCTGACCTATATCATCCAAGACAGCCGTGCTTAGTCCACCATACTCATCAACCGCATCCAGATAATCCAAAATCATAATCAACTTAAACTTAAAACTAAAACTATATTTATTGATACAATAATATAATGGAAAAAATAATAAACTATTAAACACTCATTGTCCGCCCCTCCTTCATTGGTTTACAAAAACAAATACTTTTTTAGGCTAGAAAGTACAAAGTCAGTTCACACTTTAAACTTAAAGCCGTGAGAATCAAATAAGTGATATTATTTTTTATGGATAATTGCTATACATCAAACTTTCTGATACAATAATTTTCCTGGTGTTTCTCATAAAATAAGTTTTTTTATCAATGGTACAAATCCACACTAACCGTTGGATCACTCTTTTAAAAAAAAAACTTTTGTAGTCTTTACTTTGCATTTATTTTTATATTTATTTGAAGTAAGCAAAAGACATCTAAATTGCTTATCAGTAAATACGTAAACGGTAAGAAAGAATAATAATTATTTTTTATTTAATAAGGAGTATTTATATGACGTTATGAAAAGTTTTCAGAATATATTGTTTCAAAATATCCATTATCACTATTATATACCTATTTATAATAAGAGAAGAACTGTCACAGATAACAGATAACTTCAGTGTAGCAATATTCTCTGGCGGTTAATATGAAACATGGCTGGATATAACTCTAGTTAATGGACTGTTAGACTTAAGCTTTAAAGTTGTACCATTAATTAACGTTATTTAAACCCGGCAAATGCCTTTTGTGCATCTCTTTGGGATATGCGGATTTTGTAATGGCCTATTTATCGTTTCCAGTGCATAATCTCATTTGCCATTGTATTAATATTAATTAAGTTTGTATGCATCAGCAAGATGTCTTAGATCATTTCATACTGCATATTATGAGGAATGCTATAAACGCGTAGATGGGTATATGAATTTTTGAGCCAATAAAGGTTTAATGGCAGTTTATTATTATTTCCTTATTATTTTCGGTGCATAGTCACATTTTACGTTGTTTAAATATAAATTTATAAAACAACCAGATGTTTTACAATATTTTTTCTACAAATATTTAGTTATGAGGTTTTTAAATAACTATTTTTCTAATATTTAAGGTACTTTATAAGACTAATAATACAAACTAAAAGAAAAATTATTTGGCTTTTCTCTAGAATAAAGATATTTATACATTAATTTTTAAAAAATTATACTTTTTTTTATAAATTATTATGGAGAGCTAGTCTGCGAGAGCAAGAAAAAGTCATGTCAAAAGTCAATGTCAATTAATTAAACACAATTTTTCAGTTTTTTATCTGTTTTGAGTAATAAAGTAAAATAATTTATGTGCTACACCCGTTAATAACCACTAAGTTTGAAAAAAAAACATATATATCATATAACGGGTTGCCAATGTTTTCAAGTAAGTTTATTTTCTATTTTTATATAATTTCATAAAAATAATTTGTCTTTCCATGTTTTTTGTTACTATTATTGCAAAAGCAGACAGCTCTCCATAATAATTTATAAAAAAAAAATTTTAAAAAATTAATTTATAAATACTTTTTCGGAGAAAAGCCAAAAAAATTTTCTTTTAATTTGATATTCCCAGAAATCAAAATAAAATATAAAAATACTATATGGCTAAAAAATGTTATTTTTCTTTTATATATATATATATATATATATATATATATATATATATATATATATATATATATATATATATATATATATATATATATATATATATATATATATATATATATATATATATATACATATATATATATATATATATGTATATATATATATATATATATATATATATATATATATATATATATATATATATATATATATATATTCTTCTCTTTCTAATATATATATATATATATATATATATATATATATGTAGTGATTCACGTTGAGTGTCCTATTAAAGTTCTGGAAACCAAAAAAGTACTTTTGAAATTTGGCACACGGCCATAACAGGTAATAAGCTACATTTTTAAAATATTTTGGCAAGTGCAGCGTTCTTGCCAGATCTAACTTGACAACGGCAACATTGTAATTTTAAATAGAACACCCCGTTTTTATTGCATATTCGGATTCTACACACAATTCTAAGTAAGTTTTATTGGCAGCTTCCTATACCTATATATTACCGTTTTTAAGAAAATAATTAATTACAATTTTTTAAGGAAAATTATCATGTTAAAAAGGTTTAATATTTACATTGCCTAACCGAGCTGGATACTAGAAATTTTTTTGGGGTTTTAGACAATGCATGTATTTAAAAGATCTGCATTCTATTATAGAAATATATCCTACAAGTTGTCCCAAAAAGAATTGCATTTTTACCGATATTAAATAATGATTAAAACTCAATTTGTCAAATACAACATACTATATTTTATCCCATTTTTGAATAGACCTAATAATTTACCTACAAATAATCATACATCTTTCTATACCCATCTGCAGCCGTTTTTTAAATATAAGCAATTTTAATTTTTAAAGATTTATTTCTTATTAACTAAACAAAATAAATATTTTTTTACCTTATATGTCAAATAGTTGTCAAAGCAATTTAAAATACAAACTTTCATGGCTTACCTAGGTAAAATGTAAATTAAGCCGGTGATTTACGGTAGATAGATAGTATTTAAAAACAGGGAAAAATTCAAAATTCGTTTGTATTTAAAAAACCGTGGCAAATGGGTATAGAAACATGGACATTTGTAGAAATAAGTGGTCTATTCAAATAAATTCATCGTGTATTTGTTGACAAGGTGAGTTTTTAATCATTATTTAATAATGCAAATTTTTGGGACTGTAGAGATATGTTTCTATATTAGAATGCGAATCTTTAAGCTTACATGCGTTGTTTGGAATTCTGAATATCCCGAAGCGGTTAGGCACGTAAGAAAAATATATGAGGCCTTATTGGCACGATAGTTTTTCCTTAAAAATGGTATTAATTATTTTCTTAAAAATGATATCTAGATATAGGAAGATGTTAGCTTTTGCTAAACGTGTGGAAGATCCCGGGAAGCTGTAATAAAAAAACAGGAATGTCCATTGGGGCATACAGTGTTGCCGTTGGTTTCAGTCTGGCCTGCACTAAAATGTAAAATGTAGTTGATCATTACGGCTTCGTGTGCTTAAATTTCAAAAGTTTTTGGTTTTCAAAACTGTCAGACCTCAACGTGTGAATCACCTATATATATATATATATATATATATATATATATATATATATATATATATATATATATATATATATATATATATATATAGGAGATAAAAAGCAAAAGTTAAATGTAAAAGAATTAGTTGATAATTTTCAGTCTTTAATTTATTTTAACAATTTCTTTCAAATGTTCCACATAAGTATCTTTGAAGTGGTACTTAATTGTTTTTTAAACGCTGTCATGGCCAACTATAATAAAACTTAAGAGCCATACAGCAGACTATAGCATTTTTGCAATAGAAAAATATTATATTGCCAATATTTCAAAAACCACAAAATTTTGGAATAAGCAACTTTACACAAACTTACCTTTATTTTTTATCTAATTGTTTAAATACCCTGTACAAACAATTATCAAAATATAATAAAAATTTCTTGAAGCAACTATTTTTCAATAAAAAATTTAATTAAAATTAAATAATAAAAGCTTCTTTATACAAAAAATTGACCATTATTTTAGGATCCGCAAACGTCATTTTTTATATAAAATTTAAAATATGTCAAAAACGGTAAGACTTAAGTGTAGAACATTATATATAAAATATGTCTGGAATTTTACGTAAAATCAAAAGATACAATAATATACAGGGTATCCCATTTAAATTAAGATAGTTGATGTGTGTCCACGGAAAATGATGTGCCCTGTATATACAAAATTTAAAAAATGTTAAAATATACAATAACTAAAAAACTTTTATATGGAAACATATTTTATGGGTTAAGGTAGTATTTTAAGATAAACGAGCCACCCTGTGTGTACCAAATTTTTTAGTGTTTAAAACTTTAAAGCGTTTTCCCACAACTCACGTTTTTAAAGTCGGTGCCCCTTCAAAACTACTGCACCGTTCCTTTTAAAATTTTTAAAACTATTTTTGTACATAATTTGCAAGGTAACGCTGAAGAGTTTTTAATTTAATAATATTTTCTATTTTACAGCAACTAATTAGCCGAATTTTTTCGTAAAAATCACGTTTTTCACTTCAAAGTGTCCCAAAAAGTAAAAAATTGAAATTTCGTAAATCTCTCTTAACCTAGGAAAAGATATTATCTAACAAAAAAACTTAAGGTTTTTATTTTAAATGATTAAGCACTTAGTTATGAAAGACACCACAATTATACTTTTCTTCGAGTTGCTTCCAAATACTGGCTGCAACTGCCGTATTTTTTAAAATATGCCTTACGAGAATTTTACTTAATATTCTTGGAATGTTATACTTTAATATAGCATTAGCTCCAAAAAAATTCTCAAAAATGTGCCTCTTTTGCATCTTACCCCCTCTTAACAACACTTTTCTTGTAAAAGGCCTAACTTGGACGTATTCCCTTACATCGACGTTTTTCTTCAAAGAAATTATGGCTGGCAACATATAATAAACCGTCCACAAATTTAATGCGCTAGTTTTTCGTTATAGTATATTACATACCGAGAGTGGTAAGAAGCCCATTACACACGATTTCGAAAATTACGGTACGAGCGTGAGCGAGTACCGTAATTCGAAAAGTGTGCTCAATAAACCTCGAAGTTGTGTATTATACTTTTCTACGACTGTATGTTTAGTTTTTATAAATAAAAGCAGAGATTATAAACTTTAAGTAACAATATAAATAATAATACAAACATTTGCGTTGTCAGGCGATGCTATTTGTTTCATAATAGTACAGCAAATCTATTGAAAGTTTTCAAGATTTTGGGGGCTCGCGGCTATGCGATTGTGGAACTGTTACGTAATATATATATATATATATATATATATATATATATATATATATATATATATATGTAATAATATATATATATATGTATATATATGTAATATATATATATATATATATATATAATAATATATTTATGTAATAATAATATATATATATATATATATATATATATAATAATATATATATATATATATATATATATATATATGTAATAATATATATGTATATATATATATATATATATATGTAATATATATATATATATATATATATATATATATATATATATATATATTACGTAACTGCTTTTACACAGTTTGGCTACTGGTATAGTGGTGTAATTAGAGATTTACTGATAAAGTAGACGGTGTGTAATTAGGTTCTTACTAATATAGGAGTAGAAAACATATTTTAAAAGTATGCTAAAATCTATTGCATTAATTTTTCACCTTTTTTCCATCACGCGATATCAAAAACTAGTCGTATATTTTCTCATATTCTGATCGCAACTTCAATGCCTACTTAATAAACAATATTTTGTCGCAGTAAAATTTAAAAATGTGAGAAATATCATAGGTAAAGGTATTAAAAGTAAGCAGCTAATAAACGAAAATTAAAACAAAATATATTCTAATTCCTTCGGTTGTAGAAATAAACGTCGTCATTCTAATCTTACACTCTTGTTGTTGTAATTATGTTCATAAATGCACTTGTAATGTAAGCAAATTATTAAGTTGCTTCTTGGATCTTTGACATTTTAAAGAACACAGACATTCTAAAATTATTTACCGTAATTAAAATCATGCAAATATTATTTCTGTTGTTCTTTAAAATACAATAGTTTCAAAATAGCTTGATTATCATTTTCCCTGCATAATCATTTTCCTAAAATTAATTTAAAATAAATGCAAACTATAAGATATTGCGGCAAAAATTACTTGAAATATATACAATCCGTTTAAACTTTTAATACTTAAAAGCACTGACTATAGTTTTTTGCTTTTCCACAGATATTTTCCTTCATAATTTTACTAACAATGATACCCACTTTATTATTTATTTTCGCCGAATCAGCAAATAATCACTTAATTCTTATTTAACTTTGTATTTATTATTAAAAAGTCTTATTTTGTTAAAGCTTAAATGACGCAATATCCTTCATCGGAAAAAAAGATTGCCAAATTTTATTCCCTTGGCATAAGCAGTCAAATCTTATAGAAAATAGACCTATCCAATCTGGTAGACGTTACTTTAAAAAAACCTCAATTGGCATGAGCGTATTATGCTTATATCTGCAGCAGTTTTAAAAAGCTTGGGTTTATTTTGGGCCAAAAAGAATGTTTTACTTCTTATCGGTTTACTCTGAATATATCTATGTATTTCAAACAACACTCTACTCAAAATACAGCTTTCATGATTGGGCCATTGCTTTTACTATAAGTATTGATATTTATAATAATATACAAAAAAGAGATGTTTACCCCAATAATGACCCTGTTCTCAAGAAAGTTTTCTTTTTTTGACCATCTACTAGCTCTAAGAAACCTATTACTTTTTTATGGATTTTTTGTCGGCTTTTATTAAAAGAAAAACGAAAAATAACTATTTAACATTCGTTTTATTTTAAATAAAACAAAAAATATTTTAAAAATATTTTTTGTAATTTTTTGTTCAAGCCATTTAAATCGTTAAACAGAACATATCGCCCTCTCCAGTCCGGTTTTGGATCCATCTGTGTACCAGATGATGTCTCCAAACGTGCCGGGGGATCGGGTTGTTGCTATTTACTTCGATCTAGAATTTAAAGAACTTTAAAGTTTTTGTGAAATAAGTATTGAAGAATTATCTGATCCACCACCTGACTTTTTTGTTGTTATGTCCAACTGTAAGTAGCTCATTCTTGCCCCTCCCATCACTATTAACTATTGAAATAATTATTAATATTCATTGTAATCATTAAACAATTAACTTAAAAAAGCCAATAGTGTTTTGGAATTATAGCAGAATATTAAGAGCAAAGATGAAAAAGACGACAGTTTTATTTTACTTGATGTCAAACTTACTTTTATTTACATAACTGGTTTTACCTTTATTTTAAATACAAGGTTACTAAAACTTAAAACTCAACAGCCCCTCTATTTAAAATAAACTAAACCTTGCTTCTTCGCACACATCTTGGTCTTGAACTTGTGTTTTACGATGTTGCCACTTGCATCCCTTTTTGTTTTGAAAACCCATTTGTTATTTGTGTTTCTGTCACCAGAATATTCCACTAACTCCCACGTTTGGTTGTCAATCAGAGCAGAATATTCTTCTTTCATGACTGCACGCCATAGGTCACTATCAGGTCTGCTAAGAGCTTCTTCAACGGTCACTGGATCTGCTTCATCAACCATAGTTACAAAACTGACCTCATAGTCTTCTAAACTTCTCGGTGCTCTTCTTTCTCTCTCACTTCTGCTTAAAGTTTGTGTAGTTTGGTTTGATGAAGAGGGATAAATCAGATCGGAAGAGTCAAAATCTGTATTGGTCATATATTCGTGGTTAAAATCAGTTGTGTTAAAATTAGGTTCTATCTGAGGAATGACTTCGTCTAACGCGGTTTCTGGCGCACTCGTGAGAGTCGACGATGCTTCTCCTTGAACTTCTATAACACTTCTACTAGGTTCAGTTGTTTCTTCTACTTCAATTTGTTCTTCTGAAAAGACAAAAAAATGCTTTTCATTTTTCTTCTGATCTTCTTCTAACAGTAAACCCCCTTTCTCGCTTTCAAAAAATGTCACATCTCTAGCAATAAGCACTTCTTTCTTTATAGGGTCAAATAGTCGATAAGCTTTGCTTCTCTGTGCTATAACCAATCATGATACATGGCATAGTTTTCTGTCCAACTTTTTGCGTTTTTCTTTTGGAATGTGAGCATGTGCTACAACCAAAATAGGAGCCCCTCTAGCTGGCTTTACCCCACTCCATTGTTCTTCTGGCGTTTTTCATCCAAACATTTCGTCGTGATCGATTTAGAAGATACACAGCCGTGTTCGCTGCTTCTGCCCAGAAAATGTTGGGTAATTTTGAATCGATTAACATTCATCTGGCTTTCTCAATAATTGTCCAGTTCAAACGCTCAGCTTTTTCCGTTCTGTTCTGCTGTGTACGGTACTGTCCGCTGATGTATGATACCGATTGCTTCTTAAAAATTTTCAAAAGGTTTATTAACGTACTCACCACCATTATCAGTACGTAAGATCTTTATTGTTTTTCCTGTTTGATTTTCTACTAGATTCTTGAAATTTTTGAACTGTTCGAACGCCTCACTTTTGGACTTCAAAAAATACGCAAACGTTTTGTGACTGTAATCATCGAGAAAAGTTATCATATATCGTGAACCTACTAAACTTTTAGATTCAATCGGTCCACATAAGTCTGAGTGAATCATTTCAAGCACTTTGCTACGCGAGTTGCTCTCCTTAAACGGCAATCGGTGGCCTTTTCCTTGAACACAGATTTCACACTTTGAAATTAATTGTTCATCGAATTTAACATCTGAGACCATACCATTTTTCAATTTGTACCAAGCTCGCATAGTTTAAGTGTCCTAGACGACGGTGCCACATCATTTTTGAGTTGCTTGCAGAAACATGGCATGCTAGTTCATTTGTACGTACTAAGTCCAGTTGAAATAAACCATTTTTAGGGTGCCGGTCGCAATTAGATGCTGCTCGGATCATAAATTTTACAGCCCGTAGATTTAAAAACAACTGAAAGATTCCTTTTAACCATTTGACTCACCGATAGTAGGTTGACCTTTAAATCCGGAACGTAGACTGTGTTCTGAGCCTTAAGAAAAACTGTATCAGAAACTGGTAATTTTACTGTACCATTTTTAGATGCTGACATAACCTGGTTATTTGCAGTGCTGATCTGATACTCACTAGTGTTTTTGACATTTTCAAGCATATTAGCATCATTGGTCATATGAATGCTTGCTGCGGAGTCAATAAACCACGCATTTTCAGCGTTTATACTGCTTGAAGATACTGATAACGCAGAATAACATGCCACATCTTTGTTATCTTTGTGCTTGTCACAATCTTTGGCAAAATGTCCGTATTTGTTACATTGGAAACAACGACTGACTTACTATTTCGGCTTTTACCATGAGCATTTTCTTTCAAATGATTCGGATGGTTTTTCTTAAATCTTCTACTGTAGTACGCTTCTTGATTTGTCCTTTCTGGTTTGACATCCTGAAGTAATTTCAATTTGATGCTGTCACCTGTAACTGCAACACCACTGCTCTCGATTTCCATGATCATCGGTCGGTATTCATCTGGTAAACCAGCAAGAAGAATCACACCAATCCATTCTTCACTAACGGTGAATCCGATTTCTGAGAGTTTGTGTGCGGTACTGATTATTTTATTGACATACTCCTCAACTGAGTCTTCTAACTTGGTGGTAATTAATGTACGTAAAAGTCCTACCTTCCTGGTCAGTCCCTTGTCCTCAAAAGCTTTGATCAAGTTATCCCAAACTTCTTTTGCAGTTTTGGCTGACTGGACATGCACATAATTAACCGTTTCCAGGAGTAAAATAATCTTACTTTTTGCTTTCGATATCTTCTTTTCATCCGTTTCTGTGCCCAATACACAGTTCCAAAGTTCTTCATGTTCCAAATAAGTTTTTACCGTGAATTTCCATGAATCAAAATTCTCTCTTCCCTTCAATTTTTCTATGGGCGGAATTCCGGTTGACATAATAACTTAGTAGCGTTGCTCTGGGCCCATAACCTTTTGGAATTATAGCAGAATATTAAGACTTTCGATATCTTTTGGAATTATAGCAGAATATTAAGAGCAAAGATGAAAAAGACGACAGTTTTATTTTACTTGATGTCAAACTTACTTTTATTTACATAACTGGTTTTACCTTTATTTTAAATACAAGGTTACTAAAACTTAAAACTCAACATAGTGATCCCATACCTAGCTTACGACTAAAAACTGCCAGAGTCTATTGGCCTACAATAAGGCAAAAATAAGATCTAATTAAGTAATGCGATAATCTATTTTGAGCTACAGACAAACAAAATTAGTGTATACATTTTTGAAACACACCGTCTATTCTGACAACACGTAATAACCTATTAATAACGACGAAGAAGAAATTGTCCCCAATGGTAAATAACTTCGTAACAGCAATATTCTCCAGTGGGTATATGAATTATAGTCACACATAACTTTAGTTAATGGACTGCAATACTAGCGCGTAAAAGTTGTACTATTAATTACGGTAATTTTAGCTGTTTAAGAGCCTTTTGTTCATCTCTTTGAGAGATGTACAGTTTATAATGGGTAATAAAGGGTATTTAATGTTTCTAGTGCGAAATCCGTTGTGGCAGATAATTATTATGATAAGTTAAGGTAAAATCACCAACATTGTTTAAATGTTAAAATACTAACAATACTTGTTGTAAAAAAAGGCTTTTAAAAATATTTTAATGTTTAGATATTTACGATTGTTCATAAAATTATTTTTAAATTTTTGATCTTCGAAGCTAATAAAAAATGTGTTACCATCTTCTTTGAAAGCTTCCGGCTCCTATTTTTATTATTTTTTTCAATTTAATTTTTGTATATATATATATATATATATATATATATATATATATATATATATATATATATATATATATATATATAAGTTACTGGCGTATGGCTCCCAATTAAAAAGATAATTACGTAATTGTTGGGGATGGTCACATCCGCTGTAAGCCAAGACACGATTGCCGAAGGCTCTTAAGTCTATAAAACTATCCTTTATAAAAGTAAAGAAAATTTAAACGACTCTGGCGCCATCTAACAGACTAATCCCAATGCAAGTAGTAAAGCATAGTAATACGAAAAGATGTTAAATAGTAAACAATTTAAATAATGTTTAAAAGTGCCATCTAGGTGAGCATGGCCATGATATTCAAAAATCGCAAAACAGACACCTTTTGACAAAGGAAAAATGCTACCCATTAGTTCATGGGTTTGTGAAATTCGAATGAGTAGTATTGCCATACATCAGGCGGCGCTGAGAAATCTGAAGTAAGTAAGAAGTTAAAAACATAAATTTAAAATAAAGGGTTTTTAACCTGTATATAATTTAATATAGAAAATAGTTTTTGGCTATGGCTCCCAATTAAAAAATAATTACGGAGTTAGTGGTATGCTTTTTGCTAATCGCATTAAAATTACGTGTTCCAAAAATGGAACGTTGGGAGTGGCTAAGTCGGCTACATGTTTCACCCTTGTTGGGGATGGTCAAGGTGCTTTAAATTAGAAATAATTCTTCATTTTTTTTTTAAAAAAAAAATGTTAAATTTGGCAGCTAAAAAAAGTCACGTGATTATCCTTATATACATTATTTAAATGATTTTTAAAGCAAAATTACAAAAAAACAATTAACCCAAATTAATTTTTTTTTTTTTTTTTTTTTTTTTTCCTTTATAAAAGTAAAAAAAATTTAAACGACTCGGGTAACAGACTAACCCAATGCAAGTGTAAGCATATAATACAAAAAGATGTTAAACAGTAAAAATTTAAATAATGTTAAAAAGTGCCATCTAGGTGAGCATGGCCATGATATTCAAAAATCGCAAAACAGACACCTTTTGACAAAGGAAAAATAGCTACCCATTAGTTCACGGGTTTGTGAAATTCGAATGAGTAGTTTTGCCATACCACATCAGGCGGCGCTGAGGAAATCTGAAGTAAGTAAGAAGAATTAAAAAAACAGTAATAATTTTCGCCCTATGCAAATATAATATTATAAGAGTAGGGGTTTTTAAGCCCTGTATATAATTCAATATAGAAAATAGTTTTTTGGGCGTATGGCTCCCAATTAAAAAAATAATTACGGAGTTAGTGGTATGCTTTTTGCTAATCGCATTAAAATTACGGTGTTCCAAAAGAATGGAACGTTGGGAGTGGCTAAGTCGGCTACATGTTTCACCCTTGTTGGGGATGGTCAAGGGTAAAACACAACGACTTTAAAATTTTAGAAAATAATTCTTCATTTTGCGCTTTTAAAAAAAAATGTTAAATTTGGCAGCTAAAAAAAGTCACGTGATTATCCTTATATACATTATTTAACATGATTTTTAAAGCAGAAACTTTTGACAAAAAAACAATTAACCCAAATTAATTAGGGAAAAATTTTCCCATTTGATGCGGTCTTTATGGGTGACACTGTATATATTCTAGTTAAGAGGCATAACAAGATTTTTTTAATTTTCAAAATGGTTTTTAATGATGATAATATATTTGATAATATTTTTTGACAAATATTAATTTATCTTATTTTTAGCTTCAGATTCATTCTTAAAAATCTTTAATCTAAGTTTTGTGACACTTTGTTTTTCGGCAACATTTTCGCTTTAGCGTAAAATTTATTTGGTCTTCTCTGTTTTACAATTTCTTTTTTAAAATACATACGAGGCAATTAAACTTTCAGCAATAGAGTTTTGATCGCATGCTCGCCGCTTAACAAATTGCTTTATGTAATTTAAACCGTGTACAGAAGATAGTTGCGATCCTAAGTGTTGATAGTGTTATAATAGCATAGTTATAATTAGCGTAATAATTGGATCAGGTGACTTAATTAGAAACTACGAAGTTATGTAAGAATTCCCCGAAGGCGAATTTTATAGCTAACCCGGAACTCGGTAAGAATTACTGTAATTAAGTGAAGCGCACGCTTTTATGCAAACTAACTTGTAGCGTTTCGTTTTATATGCTTTAAAGTTATTGTTTTTGGATATAAAATAGCTCTTGGGGCTTTTGTTATTTAATATTTCGGGTGGCGTTATTACATAAACACTTTTTTACGTTTTACATTTCCTTGATAAACTTGCCCCAAAGAAATATTTCAGTGCTTTTTATTAAGATTTATTTATGATACTTAACTTAACTTATAACCGTGTGACAGTTGTTTATTGACTCTTCAAAGAACAGTCTAAAAGTAGTTTTATTTATCGAATTTAGATAAACAACCAAAAATAAGACGATATTAACAGCGGTCATAAATGGTTTTAAATAAACAAACTTGGTGATAACTTTGATATATTTCATAAGGATACTCAAAGTCCACCGAAATAATTTTTTAGATTTTTTAATAAGATTTATAAATCCTCCGTAAAATAGAACAAAATAAAAAAACACATGTGCATATCTTTTTTTTTTTATTTTTATGGCCAAAAATAGATAAAGCCACTAATGCAGAATTACTTTTTTGACAGAACTGCAGAGTGGCATTACCAAATATTGTCGTTTTTTTATGAAAATGGGAAAGAGGTACTAAATGGTGTTAAAGAATGGCCGTTACTTAAAAACATTGTTCCGGATCTAAAACACTCACTCTTAGTAGACCAGCGGAAAATTTATTTACGTTCTCTTTACATAAAAGTAGAGCTCATAAATAAATGTTGTTAAAGCCCTAAATAGGGAAGGAACTACTTTTTATATTTAAAACAAAGATTTATAAATGTAAGTAAAACAAAGCATAAAAAAGAAAACTAAAACTTTAGCACCACACTTTCGGCAAATTTAAAAAGACCTAAACTGTTTTTAGAAATCGTTATTAACTACCCAAGTAACAAAAAATCGAAAAACTAGACATATCTAGTTAAAGAACTTGTCCAGCCAGCTAGACATTGGGTTGCAAGATGTCGCTTATGATATGAATTTTCTTCATTCTCAGTTCAAAATTTTTCCTAACAATTTATGTGCTGTTTCAGATGAACAAAGTTAAATTTTTCACTAGCAAATTGCGCAAATGCAAAAGCGGCCTAGTAGAAAATGGACCCCAACATGTTAGCGGACTACTGTGTGCCCCTTAAATGTGAAACCAGTTACTTTAAAACCCATTTTTTTTCGCTATTTTTCAATGTTTAAAAAAAACTTTTTATTATAACTTTTTTATTTTTTTGACGAAAAAAAGGTTTAAATAACTTTTGGACATTTTAAACCTTTTCAATTCAAAACTTTTATTTTTCAGAAAAATATTTCAAGCAAAATTAAAAAAATAGTGCAGCTGAGATGTTTGAAATAAAAAAACGAAAACTGTCCATGATTCAATAAAACAGTTTCTGAAGCTCCAGTGTAAATAAAAAAGGGAAAAATCACGTCTTTTTAATCTCAACAATCCTATCTGGGTGAGATCAAAAAGTGAAAAGGCCGATTACCTCCCCGTTATGCGGCAAGGCCGTTTCAAAGAATATTATAAAAAAACCGGTGCCTTTATATGCCGCTGATAACAAAAATTACGGTTAAAGTTTAAAACTTAAAATACAAAATACATTGGGTTTGGTTGAATTTATATTTATTTTCTGAAAAAAAAATAGTATTTGTTACCGAACATATTCAATTTTTCTTATCAAAAAACTCATGATAAATACTTTATATCTATTTAAATTAAGCACGTTGTAGTAGCTACAAAAAACGTTTAAAAAATATAAAATACTGACGAAATTCTATGGGCAAGAGAGTTTGTTTATTTACGAAAACTGTGATGGATAGACATCATTGACAAACATTAGCTCTAGAGATTACTGGTGAAAAATTTTAAGCAAGTATACGGAAAAACCGACCAATACTTTTTTAGGTATATACCAACCAAAGTGTGATACAGGGCAATGAAAATGCAGACTCCCTGGCCAGGCGAGGCTCCGCAGCAATGTTTGTGGGTCCTGAACCTGTTTTTGGAATACCAAAAGCCTCGGTTCGTGGCTACATGACTCGGTGGATTCAAACACATCAGTCATACTGGAACCACATTCAAGGCAAATCACAGTAAATCAATGCTGGACTCACCATCAAAGCATTGACAAGTGAACTACTAAAACTAAATAGGAACCAGATTAGGATAGTGACAGGATTAATAACCGGATACTGCACCCTAAGAAAACATATGCACACTATGGGCATCTATAGAAAGAACCCATTTGCAGACTATGTGACGAAGAGGAAGAGACAGCCTCTCACATATATAGTGCCCTGCGCTTACATACTGGAGAACAAATCAAAACCTCATGGTGGACACTAACCACCAGGAGGCTGGAGACCAGAAAAGAACAGTAAAAGGGCTACTACACCTGCTAAGGTGTCAAACCTTTAACTGAAACAAATACACAAAAATACAACAAGTCCTGTAGGCTGCAGTGTCGAGGCGGACAAAACCTCAACTTGTTTATTTACTTTATCGATCAATCAATCAACCAAAGTGTAAAATATTTTTTTTGTAGACTTACAAAGCAGGCAAAAAATAATCGACTTGAAAATGTTTCGCAATGTAGTTCAAGTAAATCGTAACAAAGTAAAATTAGAAAATGACCCGGCAATCCAGAAGTTCTTAACCTACTGGCCCTGCTTCAAATCTTTGATGCAATTAAACTTGTGGTTTACATCTTACTAGTTAGTAAAGTTTAATGGATTACATTAATAAACTACGATGATCGAATTTATGCAAGTTTGGTACTAATATTATTTGAAAGTAAGTTTTGAATTTGATAGAAAGCCCTTATATCTTTTGAAGTGCTAAAGATATTAAAATCAAAAAATGTTAGCATAACTAACAAAAGAATGACAACCTACATAAAAATGACAGCTTTAAGTGTCACGTTAAAAACGTTACTTCATTAGGGTATTTTTATATAAAAGGGGGTCATGTAAAACCTCTTTTTAAAGGTTTTTTTCTACTCCTATATTAGTAAGAACCTAATTACACACCGTCTACTTTATCAGTAAATCTCTAATTGCAAACACTATACTGTAAGAAGCCAAACTGTGCGTAAGGGCCACAATCGCATTAGCCGCGAGCCCCCAAAATTTTGAAACCTTTCAATAGATTTTACGAAAAGCTGGCTATGAAACAAATAGCATCGCCTTGACAACGCAAATGTTTGTATTATTATTTGTATTGTTACTTAAAGTTTACATAATCTTCTGCTTTTATTTATAAAAAAACTAAGCATAAAGTCGTAGAAAAAGTATAGTAGACAACTCGAGTGGTAAGGCAAGTTTACGTTAATTGCAATATTTCGACCTAAGGAATGTGCTGTTGCTCTGTGATCCATTACTTCCAACCACAACTAACCACACTCTTTCGAATTACGGTACTCGCTCACGCTCGTACCGTAATTTTCGAAATCGTGTGTAATGGGCTTCTTACCACTCTCGGTATGTAATATACTATTACATGCTTATTAAATGTACAAATTTTTAGATCATTGCGTTAAACCGCTTTTGTAATTGCGTCATTTTTTTTGTCTCAGTTTATTAATTTTTCGTAGCATTTTTTGGCTGCAACAATTAAGGAAAGTTTATTTTTGTCATTTTTGTCAAATTATAAATTGTCTGCTTAATGATTAGACAATTCAATAATAAACAACATTCAAAAATTTATTAAATCTATTGGCAAACCTACAATAAACAACACAATTACAGAGATCTGGCTTAATAGATAAAAATTTAGCAAAAATATTCATTTTAAATGGTGTTGAATTTACCCACCTTAAACTTATTGGCATATAAACATTTTTTTTGTAAATTGTTCTCTGACGTCGTTATTTATGCACATGCATCGATGATGCGTTGGCAAAGTTCATCCAGATTTCGACTAAGCGTTTTGAAAACTTTACATTTTACATAACCTCACAAAAAAAATCTAAAAGGATTACTTTTATACTTATTAACCTGTTAAAAAAATAATAAAAATAATCAGTCCGTTTAATATTTTATCTTTAGCTTCTAATTATCACAGCAAAAAATTACCTAAGTAGGTAAGTAAAATAAAAAATATAGATAACAAATGTATCTAGAAAGCTCTACAGAGGCATTTAAAAACTATTGCCAACATTAAAGGGAATACTAAATATTTAAAACACCACAAAAAAAAATCTTAAAGGGTTAGGTTAGGTGATGGACCAAGAAGACCGATTTATCCGTTATATACAGGGTTCTGCAGCTCACCTCCCGTCTTATGTAGCTCATTTATTATTCACTGTAAAATTTCCATATTTTGCAGACGTTACCTTTAACCCACAGTGCATTTCAGGAAAATAATTTTGGTTTCACAGGGTGTTACAAAAAAGTGTGACGTTACGATGGTGCATTTTTTTAAACGAAACACTGTTTTTTTTATATATTTAAGTACCTCTTGTAGTCATCTATCTTGCTTTAAAATTTTGTTAACATCGGTTTAGTAATTTCAGAGAAAAAAAAATAAAATATAAAAAAAACTGTTTTGCACCCTTGAATTTAAAAATGAATAAAAATACCATTAGTGCTTCATTAAAAAAATTAAAGAAGGTACTTATTAAGTAAGGTAATATTAGTCATGTTTGGTTAATTCGAACTGTAAAGGATGTCAAAAATTTAGTGTCAAACTTTTCAAATTTGAAACCACTTTATTTTTCTTATTTGAAATATGAGCCCATGTATATTTTTAGGTCGTTAGATGCAGAATTGAAAAAGAAACATATTTTTTAATTATAACCCTATTCAAATTCCTAACACATAAAAAGTTATTCGTTAAAAACTCATTTTGGCATCTATTTTAATAATAATAACATTGAATAGGAATGAGTGGTGGTGGCTATGAAAAACAATTTATTGACATTGGAGTTTATTTACAAAATCTTATTTTGACGTATTATGAAAATTCGAGTAAATTATTTTTATTATTTATATATATATATATATATATATATATATATATATATAAAAATATATATTTTTTATATAAATTTGAAAATATTTTTTATAAAAATAAAGCATTTATAAAAACTTTTTACAAGAAAAAATGGTTTCCATAAATTGAAAATATTTTTTAGTTTATCATCAATTTTAAAATTAAAAAATTTTAACTCAAAAAATTTAACGATGTTTATTTCAGACAACAATTAAAAAAAAGGTTTATAGTTCTTGTTCTTAACCCAAAGGCAAAAGATACTTTCCCCTTTTTTAAATGTTACTGATATAAAATGGCAAAGTAATTGTTCGAGGGAACAATTGTTAAATTTAAAAAGTTGGGAACTCCTAAAAATTTGAGAGTTCGGAACTTTCAGGAATAAAGATTATATTGTACCTTTACCCTATAGTTATTAACCTGTTAAAAATTTAAAATAATTCCCCCTAAAAAAATACATTTTTTAAAAGCTACAATTCCATACCAAAAAAATTAGAAAATAAATATTTAAAATTTAAATTTAATTTTAAAAAATTTAATTTATATAAAATTAAAAATAAAATATTAATATATATATATATATATATATATATATATATATATATATATATATATATATATATATATATATATATTATATATATATATATATATATATATATATATAATTTTATTTTTTTTTAAATTTTTATATTTTTTTATTTTAAATATTAATAAATAAAGGGTAATTTTTTAACATTTTTATTTTTTGTTTTTTCAACGTAAAAAATGGGTAAAATCAAACATTAAAACGGGAAACATCACTAAGACTTAGTCAAATCGATTTTAACTTGATTCCCGTTCTTTACTAAAAATTTAAAATTATCACCGTTAAAAAAAATTTACTGCAGCAACTTCCCCCAACGGCCTTTTCAAAAAGACAAATCTTTAAAAGCCACCTTTTTGGTTCCATTTAAAAAAAATCAAAAAAATAAAAAATATAATCAAAAATATGTTTTTTAAATTATTTTTATTATAAAAAGTAATTTGTCTGGGTTTGTTAAAAAATTTTTTTTTACCTATTTTTTGGGGTTAAATTAAAAATTTATTTTAAAATTGTAATTTTTTGTTTTTTATTTGGAAAAAGACATAGTTAAACTTTTTTTTGTTTTTAACTATTTTTTTGATTTTGAAAAAAAATTAAAATAAAAAAGTTAAATAAATCCCAAACTTTTTTTTTAATTCCCAAGGGTAAAAAGAAATTTAAAAAAAATATATATATATATATATATATATATATATATATATATATATATATATATATATATATATATATATATATATATATATATATATATATATATATATATATATATATATATATATATATATATATATATATATATATATATATATATATATATATATATATATATATATATATATATATTAAAAAATAAAAAACATTGTGCAAGTGAAGCCTGAATCTTGAAAATTCGTTTTTATTATTAGCTTTATTTGGAATTTTATTTTGGCATCAATTTCTGCTTCTACCGAGATGATAAATAACCAAAGTATAGTACCCATGTGATTTGCAGTATCTGTTATATTTTAACTTTTTCCAAACAAAAATCCGAAAGTGGGGTTAATTCTGAAAATATCAAGAAAATTTTTATTAAATTGCACCATTTTAAAAATGGGGACCCCTCTGAATTTTTCATCAAAATTCAGTTTTAACCAAAAAGCTTATCGGGCCATTTTAAAACAAAACCCTATTTTGGACACAAAGGGGCTAGGAAAATTTTTAAACCAAAACTATTTTTTAAGAAAATCTTAACTTTAAAAGATTTTCTATTATAGAAAAATATATGGAGATTGGAAGAAAAAACTTCGGTGGTTTAAAAAAAAACCCCCCCTCTGGGATAAAGGAAAAAAAAAGAGGAAGTAGGGAAAAACTCTCAGTTGGTTAAAAATCTAAAAATAGCCCGTTTCTCTGTTACTTTTTGCCACCCCTTTTTCTGCCCACTGGGTGAACAGGGGGCAAAAACTAAAAAATATTTTTGAAGAGATTGGTTACTAAGTCGATTAAAGGAGGGAAATCTTTTGGTCGGGAAAAAAAGAATTTAAGTTTTTTGGGGGGAGCGTTTAAGCCCTTATAAAAAAATTTTTTTTGGGAAAGGGGTTAAATTTAATACAATAAGTAACATTTGGAGACTTGGCCTTAGACCATTGAAATCGGGCGCTTTGCATAAGTTGGAGGCTTTTAAAAAGGCCCAAGATTTTGGGTCCAAATCCAGGTAACTTAATTGTGACAGAGATATCTGCATTGACCCGCGTGCAAAAATTACAAGGAGGCTTAAGTAAATACCGGGGGAGGCTACTATCGTCAGCAAAACTAAGATTTTTTTATTAATTATGGAAGAAAGAAGATCTGATAAGAAAAAAAAATTGGTCCCAAAGTACTGGGCCTGGGCCACCCCGATGTGCAAAAGCTGGAAAAATGACCATCCAAATAATTAATAGACATCGATTGGAAAGGAAACTGGAGAGCCAAGAACAAAGCTTTAGTGGACTGTGGAAGAAGTTTTTAAAAGTCTAATGCAATACCTATAAACCCTCTAATGTAAATGGATTTTAATTATGTCAAGTGTATTTTTATGTATAAGTATTTCCCAAAATATTTTTTAAATAAGTTTTTTTTTAAAGTATAAATAAATATTTTTAATATAAAATTAATTTTATTAAGATGGATAGGGGAAATTTTTAATTTTTGTTTATCAATTTTTTATTGGAAATTTGACTCTTTTTAGTTTAACTTTTTTCTTAATAATAAAGTGTATTACTTTTAGGTTTAAACTACCTTTTTAAAAATAGACATTTTATAAAGCTACCTTAGACAGAGTCAAAAACACATCAACTTTGCATTATCTGTGACCAAAAAAGAAATCACCAGTTATAGTTTCTTTAAAAAATGTTGATTAGAATTTTGGGCAAACCAGAAGTTTTAAAGGGTTGCGTTAACTTTTTTGCCATTTTTTAATTTAAAAAAAAAATTTCAATTATATCTATTATCTAAAATTTTAATATGGGTTAAAAACTGCATTTTGTAAATTTTTGTTTTTAACTTATTTTTATATTTCTAGAAACAACTTCACTTTTAAAATTAAAAAAATAATAATAATGTAAAATTCTTTAATAAATTTTTTTGATTAATTTTCATCTCAAAAAAGTAATTAATAAAGTCAAACTAAACAATTAAAGAAAATTGTTCTGATGCGGCTTTCTGATCCCTGTTGTCTATTATTAAAAAATTAGTTAGTAAAAATTTTTTATATTTTGAAAAAATAATATTGATGCCTCTAATATATAAAACAAGATTACATTTGCGATTATACATTTTAGTTTATCTTTTTTAATTTGCAAGAATAAAAACAACATAATAAGTTTAAAGTTTTAATTAATGACTAAGCTCTTTCCCCTAAGAATTATTGTTTCAGTGATGGTCCCATCTATTTTTTCGGCCCCCGGCAAAATCAAAAAAAACCATCACTGGAAACTGTCGCTTCCCGATCTCTTGGAAAAACTTTCCCACAGTTTAAAATTCCCTGCTTTGGGGCACGATGATCCTTAAAAAAAACCTTGCGGGGTTTGGTCAAAAATTCCAACAATCAATAACTTTCAAACAGGGGTTTGTTAAAAAAAAATTAAATTTTTAAAGGTTTTATGTTTTTAAAGTGGGGAGAATATATTTTCTAATATTTTAAATTTTTCAAAATAACCTTTTTTTAAGTAAAATATACGGGGACTCGGGCCCAAAAGAAAAGTTGATTTTTTAAAGTAATTTAAATGAACTGGGAAACCAAAAATTTTTTTTTATTAAATTAGTAAAAATAAATCATGCTAAAAACGTTTTTTTTTTTTTTACAATAAATTAATTAAGAAAATTACGATCTTTAATTTTGTGCATTATTTAATCCCAGCCATAATGAGTGGGGGTAATACGATGGCCCTAAGTGATATCAAACAACTTTTAGTGTGGCCTTTTTTGTATCAATAACCGCCTGAAGGCTTTTGGCTGATTTTCAATTTATTTGTGTTTTGGAAAATTATTTCATTCTTCGGTATTTTATTTGTAATATTTTTTATTCTTATTCTTTCCCTCTTTTTCAAATTTTCAAAATTTTCAACGACATTCAAAATCGACGATTGGGGAGGTTTTTTTGTGACTTAAAAAAGGTTATAAAAGATTTTAGACATAAGATTTTTGGGATCATTTCGTGATAAAGCAAAGGTTTTATAGTTAAGTTTTCTCCGTGTCTAAGATCTGCCCTAAAATATTAATCAAATTTTTGGTTCAATTTACCTCAAAAAAAAAAATGATACTCTCCCCAACAGATGCACCCTTTGCATAACCTTTAAAAGCTCTAAAGACTGCATTATTTTGTTTTAAGTCACTGTAATTTTGAATAACAGAAGTTAAGAAATTTTTTTTAATTTTTTTTTGGGATTCAAAAGTTTTATTACTTGATATGAAAGAATTTACCCAGGATTGCGGATAGAAAAAGTGTTTTAACAAGAGCGCCGTTTTATTAAAAAAACAATTTTTTTTTCGATTAAAACAACATTTATTTTTTTTACCTTGAAGAGAAATAGTTGCGATTAAACTGAAATACCACATCCGGCAAAGGGCCACCACGAACCCTGGCAAACGGTCATTCTCTTCATAAAATTCTGGATAATTTTTTTCAAAACTGGCTCTATTTCAAAAAATAACGCGCCGTATCTCTTCTTTAGGCGTCAAATTTGGGTTTTTTGGCTTGTTCACATACACCTTTTTTTTTAAGGTAACCCCAAAGAAAGTAGTCCATCGGCGTTGATTGCATGATCTTGGTGGCCAATTTTGATCGCCAAACCGAGAAATGACGGTCTGGAAACTTGGTCGCAGAAACTCTTTGGCGGGGGGCTGTGTGGGGCGCACCGTCTTGTTGAAAAAATAATACCCACATCAATTCGATCAATTCAGGTTTAAAAACTCGGTTAACATTTCGCGATACCACACCATTAACAGTTAGCGCATTTTCGGCTGCATTTTCGAAAGAAATACGGACCAATCACTCCAAGCCATAATGCCACCAAACAGTTATTTCGCGGTGGGGCTGGCTTTCAATATCACACGAGTTTTCCCAACAAATTCTGGGTTCTGTTTTATTCCCTTTTAAAGCAAAATGTGCCTCATCGGAAAAATTATTTTCTTCGAAAAATCCACATTAATTTTTGGTCTCCAACCCCCCAATCAACGATCCACGGCGCTGCGCAGGGGGGGTTGCGTCAGTTGAATCTTGTACGCATGCAGTGCAGATCTTTTGTTAAATTCGTTGCAGGGTGGGCCTGGTAATGTTCAATTCTTGACCCGATGCCGAAGGGGAGTGCCTGGATTCTCTGCCACCCCTTTCCCTCACTGCGGCTATGTTTTCGATGGATCGACAAGAGGCGGCGAACAGGATCTTTTTTATCCATCAATAAAAATTTCGTCTCAAATTTTTTTTAAGCGCGAACTTCGACTCATTTGCATTTTTCGAAAAAACTACACGTAATCTGCGAACTGTTTCCGGCTTTCCCATTTTTGTTGGGTTTCACAATATAACGTTGTTCGTTTGGATGGGGCTCCTCTTTAATCGCGTGGTATGTATTACAACGCCAAAAAATAAACATTTGAATTAATTCACAAAAAAAAGGCCAAAAAATTTAAATCCCGGGGCTCTTGTTGAGGGCACCCTTTACAATATTGTATGAATAACAAAAATAATTTTTATGATGTTTTAAAAAATAATATTTTTAAAATTAATGATGTTTCTTTTTTTGCTTTCTTTGGATATATTATTTTAAAGTTTAAAACATTCAAATGTACTCAATAACATATTTTTAATAAGAGGTATGGGGAAATTCCACCCCTGTCTAAATTTTAAAATTTATATCATTTATAAACTAATTATAAGGGAAAATAAGTAATAAGAATAAGAATATATATAAGAACAATTGTTATCCTATAAAAATAATTAGTGTACTTTTTGAAAAAATTTTTCAATTTTCTTTTTATATTTGATGTTTTTTCAAAAAAAAAAACACTTCGATATATTTCTGAAACTAAGCTCAAAGACTCATGTAAACCATTGTTTATATCAAAAAGAATTTTACCACTAACTCTTATCTATATTTTGAAAACAGTATATTTAATCTTTTTAATCCTATACAAAAAATATATCTCGACTTTATCTTTCAAATTCATGTTCTACTCAATTAAGAAAATCGACCCGGTGGTATCAAAAATATAGGTAGTTTTTTAAATTTACATTTTCTGTTAAAAACAAATTGTTAAAAAAGGTTTATTATATAATATCTGAACAAAAACTTCGAGGTAAATTTCTGAAACCCGGGGAGTGGCGCAAAACCCCATCTCCCCGGCCGGGTTTGGGAAAATCATCTGATAGACGGATGGTTCCAAAACCGGGGGGGGGCAATAAAAGAGAATTCACAATTCCACTGGGGAACAAGTACTGTATTTCAAACAGAAATATTTTGCTTTTTCTGCACTGTGCCAAAAAAAAAAATAACGGAGGGCTATCTGCAAATAACAGACAGCCATCTATAGGGGCACTAGTAACAAAAAAATGACGTTAAGCGGAGGAATACCAAAAGACTTTTGGGGATCCTGGGAGGCCCAGGTAGCTGCGGGTACCGACATTCGGATAAAAGGCCAAAAAAACGGTATTCGAACCTAATCAAACCACCATCTTTTTTAACAGACCTCCCGGGTGACCAAACCACCCGGGAAAACAAGGTTGTTTCCGGGGGAAAAAAACCAAAAGGAATACTGGAAAACTTATGGAAAGCTGGGAAAAAGCTTCATAGGCCCTCCCAAAAGAAAGGGGAAAACTACTAAGGCCAAGTAGGAAAACCTGTAGTAGGGTTCTAACAGGGTTTTTTTTACAAAAAGGACACCCAATAATTTTATCCATGGGAACCCAATTGGGGGGAATGTGATGGGGAAGAAACACCTACCCCATGTGAATGTATAAATCAAAAACAGGCGGCAAAATGGGCCACAGATATTTAACTAACCTATTCTAACACCACAGAACAGTTTTCATTTCTCGGCTTAGCTATTCGCCTGGTAAAACGTGTGTCATGTAGTACAATGTACCAAATTAAAGGAAAGAAAATTTTTAAGAAAAATAGATGGGCCACGGTATTTCCTTTATTCGGTTCCTTTAAATTGATTTAACTTTGGTTGGAAACCCCGGGAAATTTAAAACTCAAGGTTTGGAATTAAGCTGTTGTTTTTTTTACAAGGTGGAATTTAAATTCATAAACAGTCAGTTCAAATAAAGGGTTTTATTCATTTCTTAGGAAGGGAACTAGGAAAAATAAAATTTTTAAAATTAATTTACAACGAACCTCCTGGCATTAATTTTAAAAAATTAACGCAATCTTTATTGATGTAATACGCATAATACCGTGTCTTTTTCAAGAAATGGAATATTTAGAACGCAAAAAACCCCCCCCAAAACCAATAAAGAAAATTTCCCTATCAGATCGGTTCTTACAATTTTAATAGTTTTTTTTACATTTTTTACAAACAATTCTATAATAAAAAAAACATGTATCATCAAATGTAGGTTAATTACTTGGTTTAAAAAAAAAAAATAATAAAATTTCAATTTTTTTTCTAAAATAAATAGGTAAACAAATATGCGCAGAGATGTTAAAAAAAAAAAGGAAAAACCCTTTGTTTTCCTGTTGGTTTCGGACAAAATGGCTCCCTGAACGCCCCTGCTTCTAAATTGGTGGTCACGTGAAAAAACCATACGGGAAGATTTCAAACTGGATAAATTTTCCAAAAAAAAAACCGAAAAACCCTGTTTGAAGAAAAAACAATTGGCCCCTTAAAATTCGTACAAAAGCCCAAAAAATTTTAAGGTGATAATAAACTCAATTATTATACGGGATTTTTTATGGGATTTTAAATGAGTTAAACTCACCCAATAAATGGGGGTTTTTACAGGCTGGAAGAAGTCGGTGTGGCTACTCCTAAGGGGAAATTAAACATTGCACACTACTTAAAAACCCCAAATTGAGATGACTTGGATAAAACTGGGTTTAAAAATTGAAAAGAAAATACCTTTTCACTATTTAGAATTTTAACATACCTGTTTCAAATCAAGTTAAATAGGGCCTTTATAAAAAAAACAAGTTGAAATAGCACCCCCTACCCAAAGGGAAAAATCAAATTTTAATGCATCACATTTAATTTGGCAGAACCGCCATTGGCAAAAACCCCGAGCAGGGGAAGAGAACCTTTTGTCCCCTTTTAAAATTCTGCCCGAAACGGAAAAAAATCGTCCCCAAAAAGTACTTGTGTGAATATTTCTCCCGAAAATAAGAAAATTGGGGGGCAAACCCCAGCGGGCTTGTGCGGCCGTGTAGCTCCCAGAAGCGTTATCGGTAAAACATCTAAACGGCTTTGGGGGCAAGCAGGCGTCACGTGGAAAAAGGGCAGAGTGCCGTTTTTTATTAAAAAAACAGGTTTAAGAATGTTAAAATTTTTGTTGAAAAAATTAATTGCCGTTTATACTAATTGAATATAAATTTTTAAGAAGAAAACTATATAAAAAACAACTTGTAGCCTTTAACTACAATATATCCAAAAGTCTCGGGGTTATCGACTTGTAAAAAATAAGTTAATGGGAGGATTTATAAAAAAACAATGGAAGGGTTTAGGCACAAAAAACCCAAGAAAACTTTTGCCTCCGGGATTTAAAAACGGCTCCCAGAAGGAAAAAGAAAAAGAATATCTGAATACTTTAAAGATAATTAGGAATAGATTAATTGCATGGAACCATTATATTTTTATTTTCTCATGAAATAATAATTTATTAATATTCTTTGTAATTATCATAATTTTGTTTTATGCTGGACCGGACGAATAATGTTATAATATTCTTTTATTAATTCGGTAATTATTTACAAATGTGTTGATTAATGTTTGGGTCTATTTTTTTTGTAAGTTGTTTTACCTGTAGGTTTTTTAAAAAAATAATAATTTTATTTAGACATTAAAAAAAAATCGAAAGTAACCAAAACTAAATAAAACCATTGAAAATACTCGAAACTTTATAAATCAATAATTTTGTATTGTAACAAGACCTTTAATTAAAGTTATATAACATTTTTTTTTCAAAAAAATTTTTTATTAAAATCAAAACCGAATTTTCGGGTTTTTTTTTTTTTAATTTGAATTTTCTTTTTATTTTAAGTTTGGGTTCCCTTTCAATAGTTTAAAAAAAAAATCCCAAAAATTACAATAATATTTTTTTTCTTATTTTGAACTAAAATTTTTGGTCAAAACCACATTTTTGTTTATGTCCCCTTTATTAATTATCCGATCAAAAATGTTTACAAAACTTTTTATATAGACAATTTAAAAAGCTTTATTTTTTGTTGCTTACATTTTTTTTTCTACAAACGTTAAAAATTGAACACTATCTAGATGAAAAAATGTTACTTTAAAGCACTAGTGCCCTAAAGTAACATTTTAAAGCACTAGTGTTAAAAATGAAATGTCATTTTTTAAAGGGGGGTCAATCAACGTTTATTTTTTTTCTAAATTTAATAAATTAAATTTATCGTACCTTAAAATTGGGTATTTATTATACCCATAAAATCTGTCTTTCTCCTACAGTTTTTGAGATATATTTTTTTTTTAATTAAAGGTAAATATCTTAAAAACTATAAAAGCTATATAAAAGATATATGACATTAATTATGTATTTCTACAAGGTCTTTAATTAAGGTTATATAAACTTTTTCCATAAACTCGACACTTTAGAAGTTATAATCAAAAAACCGAATTGTCGGGATTTTTCAAGATATACCCCTGAAAAAAAATTGAAATTTTTTATATTTTTTCTGCAAATTATGAATGACTTGGGATTTAAATAAGTAAAATAAATGACTTTTAAAAAAAAAAAAACAAAAAATACTTTAATAAATTTTAAAAAATCCTACTAAAGTTTTTGGTCAGAATCACTTTTTCGTTTATATCTCCTTTACAATTTATCTTATTAAAAATATCTATATAACTTTTTATATAAACAATTTGATCATCCGAAAATAATTATTAAAAAAAAACAAAAACAAATACACCGGACAAATATTTTCTAAAAGAAAGAAAACTTTGAGTTCCAAGCAGCGAATGATAACGAAGAGAACTTTCGTGTTACCTGGTTGAAAAGCGTTGGCTACGAAAGAAATTTTATTTTCAGCGCCTGGACAAAAAGTAGAGTAAAAAAGAAAAAAAAAAATATCTTGTGGGGATATTAGGATTATTATAAAAAAACTAATTTATGAAAAAAAATATTTAAAAAACTGGGTTGGGTATAAACATTAAAATAATTGTGCAATTTGGAAATTTAAAGCAAAAAAAATTGGAGAATAATACTTGAATTAGGTTTTAAATTTGTTGGTACCCCGTTATCACCTTTTACCGTTAATATTCATATTTTCCCTGTTACTTTTAGGGGGAAATATTGGTGGGTGGGTAATTTTTTGGGAAATTTTTTCCCCTTATTACTGGGATTAAAACCAATAAAATCCCCCGCAACAGAAGACTTCCAACCTCCATGCCTTTTAGTCCAAAATATCGCCCATCGAAGCATTGAGAACGTGGTTGACTTCTAAAGAATGGCCAGTGTTCTGGTGTCTTCCAAACTTAAAACCCAATTCTTTAGGTACATTGAAATAATTTTGCTTTCGTTAACACTTTACCTTTTCTAACGATCAATCCTCATCAGAGCTTCCCCTTGTCTCAAATAATATTTCCTGTGAATCTGGACATAGGAACTGAGCCCCTTTATCGTTGTTACTACAAAGGGTTTTTTTTAACATTTTGGGTCACTATTTTACAAACGTCATTTCTTTCTACATACTTAGTTCATCTGATGTCGCGCCTGACCCTCCTGGCTATTCTTCATGGCAAGTAACTGAAAAGCGGCGTTGGGAAAACTTTATATTTCTTCTTTTAAAATTTTGACTTTTTTATCTCAACCATGTTTTCCCTTTAATAAAAGCAACTAGTTTCTTGAACTCGAAATATCTGATTTTGTTTGAAATTGTTAACGAGCATGAATATCGAAGAGGGTTGGTGTTTATAAAGACTCATTTCCGGGAAAAAACGCCAACATCATTCCCGTCAATCCGCCCCTTTTTGTAGCAAGCCATTCAAAAACGATTTAATGTTTGATTTGGGACCTCTCTTAGTTTGTCCTTTGGGAGAAGTGAGGCACACGCAGGTCAGCTGCCATTTTCATTTCATTTTACATTTTAAATGGGGTGGATTTATACTAAATTAACAATAATTCAAAATCTGACAAGTGCTGATGAAGACAATGTCAATAAATGTGTTCTATGGATTAATTTTTAAAGTAAAATTTCAAAATCTCTGTATTTCTATTTAAAACATGATGTTAATGATTATTAATTACGTACTGGAAAGTAGCAGAAAAATATAATACATTACGATGCGAAAGGTTTCAAGTGTTCGGAGGAAATAGCCCGGCTTCGCCTCGGCCTTTAAAAAAAACCCCCCACTAAAGTAAACTTTCGCATCTTGTAAAATTTAAAGTTATTTATACAATACCGTATAGTGGGGTAAAAAATACACTCCGTATAAACGAAAATTCAAAATCGCAGTCAAATGCCATTACCGAAATAATAATACTCCAAATTTATACCAATAATTTTGATTGTTACCATTTAAAATAAATTTCCAACATTTCTAAAATATTTTACCGGAAATAAATGTAAAATTAAAATAGAATTTGCAATTAAGGCATGATTAATGAGCGAAATTTTATTTGCGTGCTTCAAATTCACTTATAGGAATAAATAATATGCAAATAACTATCGATTGTTTTTTCTGTGTCGTATAGGTAAAATTTATTAAAATATGGAGGATTAAAGGTTTTATAAAATTATGAAATATGGTACAAATTGTTTTAATAAACGGTTTTATAGTTCTACGTTATTAATTTTAAATCCCGTATATGTGCGATTTATTAGGGAATTAAAACGATTTACATTTTGATCGTGAGTTATAATGGATTTTGTATTTAAAAGTTATTATTGCAATGATTGCATTATTTTAAGTATTAAGTAATATAATTATATATTTTGTACCATAATTTTTGCCGTGTTGGTATTGTTAAAAAAATTAATACCGCTGTTTTTTAGCTAGTCTGACTGGCAAGTTATTTTCGTAACTTGTGTTATCATACCGTTTCCTTAAAAGTATGAGACAATGTTATCCTTTTAATAGCAATAAAATCTTGGACTTTCATTGTCTTTATTTGTTAATTGATACACAACGTTTCGGTTAGTGATGTACCTCGAAATCTTATAAAAACCTAAAAATATTATGATAAGTTACCATAAACTTTTTTCCTACGAGCCTTCCCTACGGAGATACAGGTACATAACGGACGACCCTGGAAATCGTTTTTTTTTAATAACTTTTAAAAATCTAGGCGTAGTTTAATGTTTTGTTAATATGATGGTTACTAGATAAGTATTCTTAAAATGAACCCATTAACTCATATTTGGCTGATTAAGTTTGCCAGGGACGGACTAGCTCTGACACAATAAAAGCAATTTTTTAACACCCTGTATGATAAAGGCTTAACAATATTATTTTTGGATAGCCTTAACCTTAAACTAAAGAAATTGTATTTTTGATTGACATCAATAAAATTAACTGTTTACGAGAAATAAAATATCATGATTGGTAATTTTTTTTACATTATACAGAGTGTTTTATAATTGTACGTCAATATTTAAAAAGGCAATTTTTGGGTCCATTAAAAAAAATCATATGAACGTATGTCTTAAACGTCTTAATATTTAAGATACAGAATAGTAAAATTTTTAAAAATAAATCATTGATTAAAAACCGAAATTTGGCATGCATGTACTATATATCAAGAAGCATTTTTCATTGTACCACATTTTTTTTTATTTGCCAAAAAAGGCAGATCAAATTCTGTACGAACGCCACTGGTGAAAATAAAAAAAAATAAGGTACACTAAAAAATGCTTCTTGATACATAGTACATGTATGCCAAAAATCATTAAAATATCTAGAGTGGTATTACAGAAATTAATAAAAAATGATTTATTTTTAAAATTTTTACCACCCTTATCTCAAAAGTTTAAGAAGTTTAGAACATACGTTCATATGAAGTTTTCTTCTTAAAATGGACCCAAAACTTGCTTTCCTGAATATTGACGTACAATTAGAAAACACCCTGTATAATGTAAAAAAAATACCAAACATGATATTTTATTTCTCGTAAACAGTTGACTTTATCGATGTCAATCAGGAATACCTTTTTTGAGTTTAAGAATAAAGCTTTTCAAAAATTATATTGTTGAGCCTTTATCATACAGGGTGTTAAAAAAATTGCTATTATTGTGACAGAGCTAGTTCGTCCCTGGCAAACTAAATAAGCCCAATATGATTAATGGGCATTTAAGAACTATCTGAATTATATTAAAAAAATTAGCTTTTCAAAATTATATTTTGAGCCTTTATCATACAGGGGTTAAAAATTGCTATTAGTGAAGAGCTATTCGTCCTGGAAATAATAACAATATGATTTAATGACTTTAGACTTATCTATTTCTATAATTAAAAAAAATAAATTACGCCTAGTATTTTAAAAGTTATTTAAACACAAATTATTTTCAGGGGCGTCCGTTATATACCTGTTTTTCCGTAGGGAAGGGTCATAGGAAGAAAACTTTGGGATACCATAGAAAAAGGTCATTTTACAGCGGTTTGGATTTTGAAAAGGCATAATTACTTTTAATACAAATATGAAAAACATCAAGAGCTTAGATATGGGGATGAAATAAGATGGCAGGAACTTTGCTTTGGTATGATGGAAAGAGCAAACATGGACGGTGCATTTTTTAAATATATTTGTTTCACCAATAACTGCATATTTACCAAACAAAAAACCCCACACGGATTTGTTGAAACGAGGACGCAATATTTACAGAAAGTAAATGTTTGGGCGGCTATTTTCGAACAACGTATTATTGGGCCATTTTTTCTTAATCGAAATTTAAATGCAGAATACTATTTGGAACTACTCAAAGAACAGATTTTACAAATTTACCATTTTTAAATAATGCCCCCAAGGAAAATTAGGAAGTTTGGTACCAAAAAGATGGCTGCCCGGCACATAATAGCCTGGCTGTTCGGGAATATTTACACTATGCTTTTAAGGTACTAAATATAACCTATTAGACTCTCAAAAAAAGACACATTTTTATTTTTTTTTACATTTTATTTATCGTTATTTCTTTTATAGTAATAACTTATTTTTATATATATATATATATATATATATATATATATATATATATATATATATATA
>JAHBCN010004608.1:0-62327 GCA_019359885.1 Listronotus oregonensis
TTTTTCTGTTTTTCATCCTGTACAAAAGCAGGCAGGTCTAGCCTACTGTGGCAACCCTGTACATCGCGATCCATCGCGCAGCCTATATAATTGCGGTTGTCCTTGAAACCATATGTACACATGCATCGAGGGCATATCTATCTATTTGTGCATGGGTTGCAGCCGCAGCATCGGATCGCAGCTACAGAGCAACCGGGCCACTACGGTGAAGGCGGCGTCGACGAATCGCAATCCCCAGGGTCAAAGCTTTCCACCGACGCGGTCGACGCTAGTCGCGGTGTAATCGGCCTGATAACAGCACCAGGAGTTCGTGTTTTTCTCGTCCACGGCTATAACCTACCTTACCGTCGGCGTTAAATTGCAAGCGATTGCAACACTGCACTACTTTGTGTTCAGACGATTGGTGACGTTGTGATAACGCGAAAGTTATTGGATTACCAGAGAACGAGGTTACAAGGTAATTTGTTATATTTACGTTTAAGTGTGCGGTTATCATTAGGTTTCTCCTGATCATTATCAATTATCACGTCTGATATTCATTCAATACGATTCATGGTTTGTTTTCGTTTTTTTTGGTTTAATAATTATTGGTAACCTACAGAACTTTTGACCTGTTCCCAAAATGAAGTCGGTTAAAAATACAATATAGGAATACCTACGTCAACATGTATGGTAAATGTGAACCATTTTTAAAATAAATGGGGGCATGAGTTTTTTAACGATTTAATGTACATGTAATAAAATTTGGTAATTTGACTTGTTTTCTAGAACATTCTTTTAAAAGATGTGGTTTTTGTAACAAAATTAATCAGATGTTTAAAGGTGATCCCTGTAGTACTCGATTATTACGAATTATTTTTGAAGAAGAATGAATATAACATATTTGGGCGTAGAAGGGATGTAAACTATCGGGTGTTCAGTTGGTGAAGTTTTTCAACGGGATTAATTTTGAGATTGGAGAGAAGGAAAATTGGGGCACAGGTTAAGTTTGACATCTGGAATAAAGGACAAAAAGGGTGTCTTTCCAACTGAATGAAAAGATGCATAAATTGATACGTTTGCTCGTTACTCCAGAGAAAATAATACTGGCCAATTCTTACAGCGTGAAAAAATATGAAATACAGACCCTACGGACGAGGGAAAAAAGAGTGGTTTCTGTAGCTTGATTATTAAAAACGAAATTTTTTTGAATGATCCAAATGACAACAAAATAATGAAGCGTTAAACAGACGCTGAAACATTATTTTCATTTTGTTCTGTTGGTGATGTTTATTCAATTGATAATAACTGAAATGATATAAGAAGAGTTATGTTTAACGGACACCCAGCAATTTCAGCATCTGTCTGTTTAAAAATGTTTAGTCATAAGGTCTTGCGATAAAAACACCGGCACACAAAAAAAATGTGTTTGTACTTTTGACCGAACCCACCTACGGATATGTATTTCGACCCGCTGAATCCAAATTTGAAGTCCGTTTGTCCCGTTCACCCTCCAGATTTGAGTAAAATGCATATTCTAGTGTTCTCAGGGATTGCAAATATACTAGCGGAGAAGAGAAATTATGTGTTTAATTTTTTTTTTCAATTAAACCAAAACAAAAAACGGGAAATTTCCCCCCCCGACGGGAAATAAAAAAAAAAATATAGGTTAGAAATTTAATGTCTAATTGATTAAAAATTCTTTCTACTGTCAAATTCAAAATAAGTATCAACAGTGTTGTCTGATTTAATAATTTTACCATGACCGACAAGAGCTTTTAAATTTGTCTAAAAGTTTGGTCATGGTTAATTCTGGTTAGTTAAAGCGGCTTTTTATTTTTCCCAATTATATTTCAGACGTGAAAAGACCCCGATTTGGCAACACTGCACGCTTGTCATAAATGGGAGTTTTCGCATTATATGGAGAAAACAATGGTAATTTTAAATTTTAAAATCAAAATTAAAAATATTATAAACATAATTTCTCTTCTCCGGTAGTATATTTGCAATCCCTGAGGACACTAGAAGATGACTATATAAAAATTTTGTCATATAATCCAAAAATAGGAGAAAACCGTAAAGGCAATAATTACCTTTTTTTGGTTTAATAATTATTGGAAACCTACAGAACTTTTAACCTGTCTCCAAAATGGAGCCTGGTAAAAATACAGTACATAAATAGCGACGTCAAAACGATGCTAAATGTGAACCATTTTTAAAATGAATGGGAGCATGAGTCAACGATTTAATGTACATATAAATGAATTTGGTAATTTGACTTGTTTTCTAGAACATTCTTTTGTAAGATGTGGTTTTTGTAACAAAATTAATCAGATATTTGAAGGTGATCTCTGTAGTACTCGATAATTACGAATTATTTTCTAACATAAAAATAAATGTAACATGTGGATCGAGGAACAACCTTAAAAGCAGATCGTGACTACCTGCATGAGGCTTTATTGCACTGTTAAATCATAAATTATGATTACTTATTGCTCGAAGAATTATTTCGTATGTTCTGCTAAAGCCGCGTTTACACTATGCAACTTGTTTAATAAACTTTTGTTTGTTGGACATGTTCAATAAAACTTTTGCTTTACAAACCTTAAACTTTTCTTCATCGAAGTTCTTTAAACATTTGTTTTAAACAAATGGCTGAAACACCATGCAACATGTTAAAATCTTCACCTCTAGTTGCAATAATAGCTTCAAGCAATGAGGACGTGATGCTTGCTGCCGCCGCTTGTGTGGTTATATGCTGTTTGAAAAATGTCAGTGCTAAAAGACGGTTTTGGGTACCTACGTCCCTATAGGAATTAAGGAAGAAATATAGTGGTAGTAATTTAATACTTGATTTGGAAAGAGATGACAGAGACTTGTTGGCGGGGGAACTGAGAACTAACGGCAATTCTAAGAACTTTTTAAAAATGACAAGTTTAGACTTTAAGTGCATGATTCTGCGTATCGGAGGACAAATTAAAAGGAAAACTATATCATATCTTCTGGTGACTCTTACAAGAGTTTGTCTCATATGTTTAAAATTTCACCACAATTCAACACAATTAACTGTTCATTCGATTCAACCCAAGCATCGTGCCCTTTGTTTCTGTTTTTAAAATCGTCCAACGTAGGGTCCCACAAAAGTTTCCATTCCTTGTATTTCTCGATTAACTTAAAAACGTCTGCCTGACGCCACTCCATTAGCACAATTATCGCAAAAACCAAAAACAGCGCAGACAGGTTATGCGATATTTACTAGATACACTGACCTGTTGTATAAACAAGTTGCTCGGCGCAAAAAATTTTAAACATGTTTGATAAACAAGTTCATGACACGTAGACTTCCTTTAATGTTTACCGACTCGGACCAGGAAGGCTGCAACTTGTTCAAAAACACGATTTTTGGTTGTACAACACGCTTCTAGAACTTTTTATATTGCGTTTTTAAACTTTTTGTACAACTCGGTTGTAAAACACAAGTTTATTAAACAAGTTGCATAGTGTAAACGCGGCTTAATAAAAGCCTAGAAACTCACTATAATAAAAATGATTTTTCATGGTTTCTGAAATATATAAAAATTTGTACAAATTATTTATTTATCCGTACTAAGTAATAAGCTTATTATTTGCGTCATAGTATCAAAACTAGGTTACTATCCAAAAGACTAGTCATTTTACTTTCAACTGTTTCCGGAATGTGGTTCGATGCCGATTATTAAAATAAATATTGCCGGATGTTAGGAATGATATTTTCCGTTGTAGTGCTTTTGTTTGCGTTTTCGTTTTTCATAAATAATGGTACCTTTGAAAAGTTTAAGTCAATGAATTCCATACCTTTTAATATAGGGGATTTTGAGTTGCTTTACTCGTCTGTTTATAGTCTTATTTATAAACTGATGTCGAGATTGACGTTTAATAAAACTGTGCTTAATCTAGCCGCACACGATTCGCACGTTACTTTCTTTTTGTTTTGTTTTTTCTTTCGAATACAAATAGGCTGTTCGTTACTACAAAACCTAAAATAATTCATTTTTAGATAAGAAAATAAAGAAATTTTATTTTTGTGCAAAATTTTTATTAAAATGAATATCCTAGCAAAATGCTTTCGGTAAAAACCATCATCAGTGCTATTCGTCAAGCAGGAGTTACAGCATTTGAAGTCCTGCTTGACGAATAACACTGATGATGGTTTTTACCGCAAGCGGCTTGCTAGGATATTTATTTTATTAAAAATTTTATTTATTTAAATATGTAACAAATCCTATTTGTGCATATTTTATAATATTTTAACGGAGATCATATATTTCGAAGCAAAATAAAAAGCAAGTAAATTTCAATTTACACTTTATTAAAGTTATGTAACGGTACATAATCTACAAGAAAAACAAAAGAAAATAAACACAGCCCATATATAGAATAATGAATGAAACTAACTAGAACAAAGAAAGATATTTTCTGGCTCAGGTTCCCGTGAATTCCGTTGATTCGAAGAACTTAACACTCAATAAGAAGAATTTTCAACAGGTTTCTAAGTAAGCATTACACGCTCGATTACACGTTTTTTTAATACACCTCCACTTTTTACTCCCAATTTTCGATTGTGCTCTTTAAATTTAAATTTATTTTATACTAGTAGTTTTTTACCTCATTGACCATACATTTTTCTTAATTTACCAAAACTACCCATCTTAGCTTTGTTTCGGATATAGCATACTAGTTAAATATTTAAATAAAACTAAATTTTCCTAATATTTTCTGCACAGATATAACTACAATACACTTTGTTGGTAAAACCTATAAAGTAACTAGTCCTAATTATAAGAAGGTTTTATTGCACATCGAGCCGAATTAGGCATTTTCCAAGGCACATTATAATCGTATTAACTTTTATATCACTTTTTGGGTCCGAACTGGATGACGCAACGTCCTAATTACTATCTATGCCACATGATCCTACGCCTCTGGAGGGATGTTACATAAAACTTCCAATTCTACAGGCAAGAGCGGACTCAATTGCAGCTCGATTTCTTTTCAACGAATACTACACTTTTAACATAAAAGAAACAATATCAAAAAAGAGCGAGTCTTAAGGAACTATTAACCTTTACACTGACGGCTCACAGACTAAGGTGGTAGCAGGCTGTGGTTAGTTGTGGTTAGACTCACCAACTATAAACCTGAACATCGGATGGACAATGGGTGCCGAACCCAGCGTGCTTTAATTCGAACTGACGGTCATAACCATAGAGGCTCACAAAATTAAAAGCCGCAAGAGCTGCCTTACGATGTCCAGCAGGAACCTCCGAGTATAAACGGTCGTTCTAACTGGCCACTGCGGGCTACGAGGACACCTATTCAAAATAGGTTTCATTGACACAGAAATATGCAGATGCTGTGACCAAGAAAATGAGACTGTGGAACATATTCTTTGCAATTGTTCCGTTCCCACGTGGTAGCAGGCTGTGGCAAAGACTTACCAACTATAAATCTGAACATCGGATGGACAATGGGTGTCGAACCCAGCGTGCTTTAACCCGAACTGACGGACATAACCATAGAGGCTCACAAAATTAAAAGCCGCAAGAGATGCCTTACGATGTCCACCATGAACCTCCAAGTATTAACGGCCGTTCTAACTGGCACTGCGAGCTACGAGGACACCTATTCAAAATATGTTTAATTGACACATAAATATGCAGAGGCTGTGACCAAGAAAATGAGACTGTGGAACATATTCTTTGCGATTGTCCCGTTCCCACATTTGAACGGAACTTCATGCTAGGCACAAACTAGCCTCTATTAGCCGAAATTAGGAAGATTCCACATAAAGACGTCGTCAACTATTTTAAATCAGTAGGTTGGACAACGCAGTAATCTCACGTCTACAAGAGGAAGCACAAAGGACCTATTGAAGTCTAGGTGCAGTGGTATTACCACCCTCTACAACATTCAGATCAAAGACCAGCCACGTGATCCTACAACGGACTAAATGGATATCTTATCCGTTTTGAGAATAAGAACCAGTAAATTATTCTTTTTAAAATACATTAATAAGCAAATACTTAACAATTATATTTATCATTGAATGTTTGAAGACAATATTAAAAAATGTAATGAGTAAAGCAATTTTTTCAAAGCTTTTGAAAATTTATTAATGGCATATTCTTATCGATGTTCAATGATGCAAAGGTATTATTATAATGCCTTAAAACTTAAATGCAGCGTATGGTTTGGTGAGTCATAAAAAATGTTTGGGCTATACGCGTTCAACGAAGCATTTAGACATACCTATTTGTAAACAGTAAAAGTTCTTGACTGCAAGGCTAATGGCTGAATAATAGCAGCCTGCATTCCACCAATAATGCTAAAAAGGCATTTACTTATGGTTTACCTACTTTTAAATTATTTTAAGATTTACAATCGCTTTTGAGATATACAATACCGTCACCACAAAAATTATATGTATACCGGGTAATTCTCAGAGATGGTTCCTTCCCTAAAACAATTTAATTCTTAAGGTATAAGGAAAATAAATTTGTTTTCTGGCAATTTGACATAAATATGCATCATTTAACCGATGTATACTTGAATTTTTTCGGATATGCAGTTATGTCAAAAAGCCAAAAAAAAACGTATTTCTTAGCTGTTAACAATTGACATACCAAAGGTGCGTTCGATTTGTATATTCAATTTGCGCATTTGTTCACACCGTAAGAACTTTTCGCTTCGAACCCATTGGAGATGGATCTGACAAATGCTTTTAAAAATGTTTAATTTATATTTTTTTACAAATATTTTTTTTATAATTTGGATTTTTTTATAAACTGTAAAGGCTCTATTTTCCATACTTTTAAGAAACACTAAAAGTTTTTTAACAATATAAAATCTGATTTATTTATAAAAAAGTGTACAAAAAATGCTTTCTTAACAATTTTTTAAAATGCAAACAGCTCATCATTCTAAATTTATTGGCGTTTTTTGAGCTAGAGAAACAACAAGAAGCTGCAGGAATTGCCTTGAACCTTCAAAATTTGGTGAAAAGGACAGCTGCCCCAACGAAAGTAAGTGAAGGAGCGATATTTAATTTTAAATAAAAATGGACTAAATGGAAAAGCTTTAAAGTATCTCAACAAGGGCAAAGGATATTCAAAGATGTTGATTGCAATACAATGCAATATAAACCAATGGTAACAATAGGAAACTTAATGTGTGGCAAAGTGATTAAACTAAATTTAAATAAATAAATAAACAATTTTTAAATAAAATATTACATGATATAAATTAAAGATCGTCAAGGTCAGATAACAGATCGTCGCTCTCATCTTCGTCATCCGAATCAGTCAGTATGACGGGGTTTATATCTGAAGCATCGCATATTCTGATTACTTCCCAAGCTTCTAGGATCTCTTTTTGGGCGTGCCGAATGTAGTTCTGCCAATTCTCAGTGGTTATTTCGCCAAGTACCTTTTCCCACGTTGCCAACACTTCAGAAGAGGTTCTTTCTAAGGCAGAAATATATTGGTCATATTTTCTTTTGCACTCTGACCAAACCATTTCGATTGGATTATATTGACAATGGTACGGTGGGAGGCGAAGAACTTTATGACCAAAAGGTTTCACATATTCGTCAAGGAAATATTTCTTTTCTAAACTTCGTTTTTTTTCTACCAAATCGCAGAGTTGCTCTTTCACAGCTGTCTCAGGAAAGGAAACATTTTCTTCGGAAAGCCACAGAATAATCTTTTTTTGGTCCAAGATTTGCGGGGTATGTCTTCTACCAGCCCCCGGAGTGGTAGCTAGCGTTGTCCATGATAATAAATGATTTGGGCGCAAATTTGGAACAAGTTAATATTTAAACATTTTCGAAATTTTGGCGGTTCATGCTATTATGGTAGTCGCCACTCTTTGTACCACTTTTAAAGACAAAACTAGCTCCCTTGATAAATCCGTTTTCATTGCTGGCGTTGACGACGATAAATCTATAACCTAAAAAAATTAACGGTTGTAACATCGGCGCAAAAGAAAAAAAAATGTTTTTATAGTATTAATTTAGATGTCAAATCCCAAGGCAATTCTCAAATCCAACCCTAGCACATTAATCAAAACGGAAAAATGTTAGGGCGCAAGTGTAAAGGTATTGGTAATTGATCCCCTACCAATGGTTTCTTTTTGAATAAAAGCCACTTTTACTTACCTTCACTGCTTTTTAAAGAGCTTGTGGCTTTGGTATCATCCTGCCAGATATTTCTAAAAGATCCTTTATTGAATATTCACGTTTCATCAAGAAATACTGGAGTAAGACCGTTTTGAAGTAGACTCATATTTTTTGTGTATTCTCTCTAAATTTAATTCTTTAATTAAAAACATCTGTTAAATCCATGAGATACTTTCGGTTGTTACTTTTCTTCCACTGAAAGCCAATTTTTTTACCCATTTTCGCAAAAAACTAATGGAGAAATTAAAATGATTGCTCATTTCATCATTTAATTTTTAATGGAGAGATTTTATGGTAATATGCTCTTTAAGTGCATACATGCGATAAATGGTATCCCGGATCTTACTTTTTAAGTAGTCAGTAATTTTGATATGCTCTTTATTTTTTGTTGATGAAACTTCTTTAAAACTTTTGTCCGATTTTAGTCCATATTTTTTTAAATTAAATATTGCTCTTGCACTCACTTTCGTTGCGGCAGCTGTCCTTTTCACCACATTTTGAAAGTTCAAGGCAATTCCTGCAGCTTCTTGTTGCTTCTCTAGCTCAAAAAAAGCCAATTAATTTAGAATAATGAGCTGGCTTTGCTCGCTTAGTCGCTTATTTCCTATTTTTTCGGCATTTTTACTTTTGACGCACGCAGATAATTTTTTTTGACAATGCGAAATTTTAAACTTGGGAATTTGTCATTAATGTGACAAGTAACAGTTGAACACACTTTTTTTGGTAAATTTATTGTTTCTATCTGCAAAAGTGTATCAGTTAAGGATGCAAAAAAATGTCGGAACTGCATATCCAAAAAATCAACTATACTTGTTTTGTATCATATTACGTTCTGAATACAATGGCATCCCATATGTAATTTTTTGACGCTGACGTAAAAATGAATTTTACTTGTCCTTTAATTTTAAGAGATTTATGGACTACGGTAAGGACACTATAATAACAAGACCTTTTTTGTACTTTTTTTTGGTTTAAAGCAAAAAATCATCTGCTTTAATGGTGTGTGCGCGGCGGTTACACCGGTTTGGAATCCACTTGCAAAATACCTTGCATAGCAACCTCGCGAAATGAATACACGGCTCAACGTTCAACTTATTTTGACATTATTTGGATTTTAGATATTTTTAGAAATATCCGATAACTTTCTTAGCAACATCCTAGTAAACATCCAAGTTTTACTTTTCTATGGCATGCCTAAATTTTCTTCCTTATTTTTTGATATTTACTAATGAACCTTATTTTTCCGCCCAAAAGAAGAATAAGTGTAGAGCAGCATAGTGCCGCAAAATCTGGTTTTAGATCAAAACGTATTCCTGACATTTTTTTTGTACATTTTGTACATTTTGTAGAACATGGTAGGGTAGGGTTCAATTAGTTTTATAGATTCCTACTTATTTTAAACGAGTGGAGCCTTAAAAACCTTTTTGCGTAAATATAATTTAACCTTGTTGACAAAGACAATTTTTCCTAGCTTGCTTTTAGTACCTATATTTCTTTATTATATTTTTCTATATACAGGATGTTCTGATAAGGTCGTTCTTCGGCGATATCTCGTAAAACCCTTTAAAGCATAGCTTTCGAAAAAAATATTTATAGTAAAACCAGCCTCGATAAAATGCTGGAAATATTTTCAAGTTTTGATTTCGCCGCTAGAGGGCGTAAAATTAAAACAAATTTGAAAACACCGATTATTTAAAAATATTCCATATTAACTTATGTCGTTAATAGTTTTCTTTTAAACTATGTAAAGATAAAGGAAACTTTTTTAAAGTTTTTCCTAACTGTCACATATACACTAGGGAGGGGGCAGAAGCGAATGTACGATTTGAAAAAGTTAAATATTTTTTTGGCTTAATCGATTTTGATAAACTACGTCTTGTTTAAAAGAGCTTTTACCAGGGCTTTAGATAAAATATTGGTATAATTAATTTATTTTTTTTGTTTTATTTTTTGAAAAATTTAAATGCAATGGTATCATTATTATAAGCCCATTATAAAGAGCATTAAAAATCAAGAAACTGGTAAAACCGCATTTCGATATCTTAATTTATCTTCGACTTATTGCCAAAAAACTGCATTACTCGTATCCTTTCCTATTTTAGGTTGTCAGATAAACAACGCGGCTTTTTTATCGAGAATGCCATGACAACAAAAACCATTTGTTTTTTTAGGAATATTAAATAATATCACTAAATCTTATTATTTGTTTATCATCAATTTAATAACAACATTTATAATTACACGGCTCGTGGATAATAATAGCTGATTTATTTTTTTCTACGGGCTCTGGCTAATTGTATCTTCATTGTACTAAAATAGGATGCACCTTTCCAATTTCTCTTAAACAAATTTCGTAAACTGTCTAAATAGTCTTTTTAAAAATTTTAAATATTAATGAGCATATTTCTTGAGCAATAGTGAATAAAATTTTAAAAATCAAAAATATATCGATCATTGACATAATTTAAAATTACTTAATAACGATTAACAACACTACTGCTAATAATAATAATGATGAATTGCGATAAACAACAACTAAGCGGTGGAATTAAAAACTTGAAAATAATTTCCATCATTTTTTCGGGGCTGGTTTTACTATAAATATTTATTTTCCGAAAGCTATGCGATGAAGGGTTCTCGAGATATCGCCGGAGGACGACCTTATCAGGACAACCTGTATAGTTTCTTTTTACTCCACTAAGCATAATTCTATTCGCACATAATTATTACCTTAAAAAGCTTCTTTGAAAAATATAAATTTTCTAATTTTTTTATTTGTAAGTGATGTAAAAGCTGATAAAAAGTACTTTTAGTTTTGTGTGTGTGTGTGTATCATATAAATGGTAAAAGGAGGTCTATAAAATTAATTTATTTTGATAGTAATTCTCTGCCTAAAAATTACTACTCTTAAAATACAATTTTGTAGACGTCATATAAGAAACTTACATATCCTAATTTTTTTGCTTATGTTTTATTTATTATATAAACAATATTTTGTAAACCTATATTTATTTATTGAGGCTTGTTAATAAAACAGAAACTCGTTTAAAGCTATATGCTTTTTGTAGTTGCTTCATTGTAGAAAATTGGCTTAAACTAATATTTATTTCTGTTTGTGTTTGCTGTTTGACTTTCATTCACTTACGCCTGCAATACAGCGTGTTATTGTAGAATCACGATTTACTAATGTTGGATAAACATCACTTTATCTCTTATGGCTAAGTGTGTTGTTTATATTCAGTTCCTCGTAATAACTCTATTTAAAGTAAAATTCCTTATAAATAATTTTTAAATTACGCTTATTCCTTTAATATTATCTTTTTTAAACTAGTTCACTTGTTAAACGGCTTTTTTAAAGGATTAAATGAAATTGAAATATAGGGTTAATTAAAGTGTTTTCTAATAAAAAAAATTAATTGTCCGTGAAGCGAGATATTAACAATCAAATTGTGCATAATTAACATTGTCGATATCTGTCTTGTATGAAACTCATGCATTTATTTCGGAATATCTTGAAAACGGTTGTTACGATATTTTTTAAAAACTAATGCAATATAAATCAAAGTATTAGAAAATTTAAAAAAAACTGAATTTTTTGACCGTTTTGTTAAAAATATATTGATTTTAAAAGTTTACTAGGCCTGTTTGTTATTGAGAAATAGTGTACACTATTTTATTCTTTTTTTACGTAATCGCCCCTATGCAAGGTGTATTTTAGGACTAGGTGGATCTAAAAAGTGTAAAATAGTGTAAAATATTTATGAAGAGACCTCATGTGTTGTGTGTACACTCTCCTACAAAAATAATATTTGCAAGCATTGAAAACCTCCAACTTTTGGTAAAGTGTATTCAATCTTATTTGAAACAGAGCTAAATTTGGGGTCCATTCAAAATACTGCATCACAAATTAAACTAAAATAGGAAAAAATATATAATGATCCGTCCTGGTACTAGTCCCGCCAGGTTGAACAATTAAGTTTTGTTAAATAGAGATGGGCGAGTTCGGCGCGGATGGCATGGAAGAGACGAAGATAGAAGATGATCATCCGAGATTGGGGTTTAAATTATGGACGGGTCTGGCTTTACTTACTAAAAGGTTTTCCAATAAGAATAATATGATTTTGTAATGATGTAGAGGCCATGGTAATAAAGTTATAGCTGTCACTGGTTGTCATTTATGTTCAGTAAACTCTAACAATTTATTATGGCTAAATACTCGCTCCCAAAACGTCTGGTTATTGTCCAAAAATTTTACGAAAATGGTCGTTCTTTTGTGAAGACTTTTTGCGCACTTCGCAGAAACTTTGGTCTAAATAATCCCCTTCTGTGCTTGCCATTCGTCGCATCGTTAAGAAATTTGAAAGTAATTTTACTCTTCACGATGTAAAAACTCCAGTAAGACGCCAAAATGCCCGAAATGTTAACGATATTGCTGCTGTAAGAGATAGTATTGCAGAAGATCCAAATTTATAAATTCCTCGTCGTGTTCAAGAGTTAGGACTTAAAAAACAACAACTTGGCGAATTTTGCAAAAAAATTAAATTTACACCCGTATAAGATTGTTTTGACCCAAGAACTTAAGCCACTGGACCATCGTCGGCGATGCAAATTTGCTGATTGGAGTTTAGAACGACTTGAACGGGATCACAATTTTACCGAAAAAACTATTTTTTCAGATGAAGCTCATTTTTGGTTAAGTGGATAAAAAATAAGCAAGCCTTTTCATCCCCTAAAGGTAACTGTATGGTGTGGTTTATAACATGGTGGTATCTTTGGACCATTTTTTTTCCAAAATAAGGTTGAAGATTCCGTTACAGTGAAAGGTAAACGATATCGACAGATGTTGTCAAATTTTTTATGGCCAAATTTGGATGCGCTTGACTTAGAAGATATGTGGTTCAAGCAACATGGCGCTACATGTCACACTGCTTATGAAACTGTCCCATACTGCAAAAAAAGTTTGATGAAAGGATAATTTCAAAAAATGCAACTGTTGCCTGGCCACCAAGAAGCTGTGATTTGACTTCTTTAAATTACTTTTTGTGGGGTTATTTAAAATCTAAGGTTTATGCAAACAGGCCACAAACTCTTGATGCTTTGAGATTGAACATTGAACGCCCGATTTATTGCACAGTCTTCAAGAATTGGATTCGTCGAATTCACTCGTGTACACGAAGCTGAGGTGGACATTTAAACGACGTGCTATTCAAAACATAAATGTTATCTATTGTACTTCAAGATAATATAAAAGGTGTGGTTATATCTGAAATCATTTCTATTTTATTTAATTTTAAAATTATATTGTTCTTATTGGAAAACCCTTTATAAGGCGATAATTTTGTATACGACTGTCGCGGGTAAATTAGCTTAAAAGTTAGCAACCATCACCCTCAAACTTGTCTCCATCTTCAATAGTTTAAAAGAGTTTTCCCAAATTCATTTTCTGATATTTTAAAATTGGGATGTTAGATGCCTACCAGTTCTTTTGCTTTCTGCTGACTTTTTGTTTAAATATTTTTATAAAGGAGACGATGGCTATTCTGGATTTTCTTTGATGTATTTTGTATCTGCTTTAAAGTATTATTTTTTAATTTATATGTTGTTTATAGAATTAATAATTTAATATAAAAAAGTTTTTAGCTGCAGACCCTTGCTTACAACTAAAAACGATAAAATTTATGTAGAAGAACCGCAGTTGATCTTCATGCCCATATTTTGAAGACTAGAATTGACCTGCTGTGGCATTTCAACATTTTTTTCATACATTATTGTTGTATGTTCAATTTTTACCGATCAGTTTTAATTTTTTTTTAATTTGAATAACTACTCAAACAGCGACATCATTTTGCAGATAAGGACTGACATTTTTCAACGGCAAATATTTACCGAAGGATTCGTCTCTTAAATTGAACTATAATATGCATAAAAGTAGCACTATGCATTGCTCTGTTGGGAGCTGCCAGAGGAGAAATTACAGTGGCCAACTTTTCAGAGCAAAAGCTGTGAAAATACCTATAAAAGAGCGACAGTTCCCTACAACTCATCGGTGGGCAAGGTAAGGAAGCCTTCCCGTAAACATGGGATCATGGATTTAACATAAATAGCTCTTCTAGTGATCAGCATAGCAAGACCAAGACCAAGACCGGGCTAGTCTTGGTCCTGGTCTTGGTCTTGCAAGCCTGGTCTTGGTCTTGGTCTTGCAAGCCAAAAGAAGGTCTTGTTCTTGGTCTTGGTCTTGCACCACCCGGTCTTGGTCTTGTCTTGCTGAGTCTTTGCTTTTTTTGGTAGTAATTATTTAAACTAAGCAATCTTGAATAAAATATATTTTTTAGTACTTAAAAATAAATAAAGATAGAGACTATATTTTTTGCTTTAAAATTTTAAAATTTACCAATTTTAACCTTACACGTACATTTAAATTATTTGATTAGAAAGCATATTTTAAATGTAGGGGTTTATTTATTTATTGTGGTCCATTTTTAGTTGAATTGAGACACAACCTGCTTTTATACATTTAGTGACATATAGAGACATTTTAGTAATAAAAACTATTTAAATTTTCTTTGAAGAGCCATATAAAATTAAAGCAAATACAAAACGGTGTAGTGTGTAAGCAGAAAAAAAAGACTTAATAACCAACCAGATGTGACGTGAAATTTCCGTTAGAAAGATTCTGATATGAAACACGGGTTTCTAATTCAAAAAAAAGTTATTCAAGGAACTTTTTAGTTCATATGAACTTTTTATTTTCAAATTAGTCAAACATTTGCCGTACAAAGTTTGTAAAACTACGTTATAAACATTCTACATTTGCAAGTGGCTCAGTGTGACAAAACTTGAGATCTCCGAAACCGCTCATGATAGTGAAAAAGTGAACATAAAAAAATTATAGGAAAAAGGGCGTAAATGTGACATTATTTTTTATCCCAATATTTTCTGAAGAATCCACTGCCACTCAAGAAAACTTCCTTATTTTTAACTTCTAACCTAAAATAAAAAATTAATGGCGCAAAATCCATTAAAAAAAATCGCCACCCTGTATATTATGCTGAAATTGTTGAACTGTCATATAGGAACAATGTCGACGTAGATGGTTTTTAAATATCATTTTCGGTTTTGACAAAATGACGTCATCATTCTTTTGACATTGTTTAGACTTTTCCATCTAAACCGGAAGTGATATTTAAAATTCAATAATCTAAAAAGAACCTCTATTTGACATGACAATTTTTTTTTAATCCATCACTTTCACATTTATATCTTAGTTTTAAGAAGTAATCTTATGATGCCGCTTCTTACAGTGTGGAACAAAAAATAATGTATTTCTTGATTTTGGAACTTTTTGATTTACCCAGTAAGTGATATTACTAGATAGCTAATTTAACATTAGGAATATGAAAGTAATTTTCAGCTTCTATAACTTGTGTACCCCTAGTTTTTGTCTTTCGTGAACGGTTTCGGAAGTATCGAGCTTTGTCGGACCATTGAGTCACCATCTCAATATTTTTGAAACATGTTATTGAATTTACTTGTTGTCCTTGTTAGAGAACTGCATAAAAGAAAAAAGTAATCGATTTGATTATTATTTTATCAAAAAAACCTGTTACTTATTAAATAATCGCCTTTTTAGCAGTTCTCGACAATTTTTTTGTCTTGTCTGTATGAAATACCTCTATACATTGAGTATAAAAATTGAAATTTATAATATTAAAAAAAACGCATCTTGGTCTTGCGTAGTCTTGCACTTCGTGGTTTTGGTTTGGTCTTGGTCTTGCATACCCCGGTCTTGGTCTTGGTTTTGCAAGCGCAAAGGCAGTCTTGGTCTTGGTCTTGCTGCAAGACCAAGACCAAGACCGCAAGACCAAGACCGGTCTTGCTCATCACTAAGCTCTTCTTGGAATGGAATCAAAAATGCCAGGATTTGTAGAAGACGCTATTTTCCAGACATGATAAAAATATTCTAAAGAGGGTCTGATCTGGGATACATACAGAGTATACAGATCCGATGAAGAAAAATGCATCCAAAGATAAATCACTTAAGCGCAATCTATGTTTGGTCGCAAAAAAGGCTCTTTTAGCTTCCGCACTCGTAGGTGGTATTGTCAGTAGATATTTGTAATACTGATGTAAATATAAAGCTTTGAAAACTTAACTTAGCTATGCTCATTAAGTGATATTTTTGTTTTAATTACGTTAAGAATATTAAGACGTATCATAAGTAAAAAATCTTAAAAATTGATCATTTAAAAACATTGGAATTTTCAAGATTGCCATACCTTAATACCGGGATTTTCGGGTCTAAACAAAAGCCGGGATTTCAGGATCTCGTGATCCCGGACTTCAAACCCTACCTATGTCTGATTTCTTGGCTAATACGCCACTTCTTAAAACAAAAAAAAATAAAGGCAAAACAGGTGATTTTAATCAAAGTACGCTTATTCTTTATTTTAAATACATTATTCAGTAAAAAGAATAATGCACATTTACCGTGCGTAACGAAAGTACTAGTACTAGTATTTTCGAGCTTTTAACGTTACTCTTAGGCCAGCCACACATATTCCGGAAATCCTCTAAGCAAAAACTGCGAGACGTTGTGTGTAAAAAAGCTTCTGTTAATTGTTGATTAAGTTCTTTTAATTAAATACTTTACTTTATATTTTTTTATACTTATACTGTGTACTTAATCAATGACGTTGTCTATTGCCAGCCCGGCCTGAGCAGTTTGTCCTCTGAGCATTTTCGGAGTGTGTGTGGTTGGCATAATGTTTATTTTAAAATTTAATAATTTAAAGATACATTTTATTTATAAATTGTTTTGTAAGATTTCATAAATAAACGCGAAAACGTATAAACTTTTTGTTGTCTGTATAAATCTTGTCGAATGAATGAAAATAAATATTATAATATAAATCCAATAAAAAAGTTTTCTTTAAGTATTTTTTGCTGTTTACGTGTGTATCGAGGCTAAGTTTTTCACAACTTTTACACAATATTTTGGCAGCCTAAATAAAAACCGCTTGTAATTTTAAAAATTCTAATATTTTTTTTTTTTTGTTTAAAAATAGACTCAAAATATAGGTCTCGCGCGTTAGTTTCAAAACATTATCTTCAAAGCCTTACAAAAGCGCTAACTACTTTTGAGAAAGTTGTATAATTAGAACATTAGTTGTTCATTGTGTTTAGAGGATAGTATCTACACTATTAATTTTTAAATCTAAAATCTAACCGTCATTGTTATACAAATAATCAAGACTTTAGCAATAGAGCTTGGATTAACACCTGCACATAGAAAACTATGCTTTGGTTTAATAATATGAGGATTGGTTGATCTATTCATATCCTATTGTTTTATTTGACACACATCAAAGTAAGCTAAACAGTATTTGCCAATAGATTGTGATATAAAATTTAGAATTATATTAAACAAATAATAATAAAGAAGCTAATAATTATATTGTTAGAATTCTGTAGAGTAGCATTTCAGCAAAAAATTACCGCTCCTAGGCTAACATCTAGCTTTCGTAACCTTCCATCTATCAGTTTTATTCGATTATTTCTAACAATTTTTTGTACGACGAATTTCATATATTTAACAAATATTTCTAAACAATTAATGAGAAAAGCACCGACATGCTGCTAGGCTAACTAGTTTTTCTGACCCTCCACTTTCCCAATTTTACGCAAGCCAATTTTTTTACTATATGATTTACAACAAATTTTGGGCATACAACATAATAGCATTTTTTACTTTCTACAACAAAAAAAAATTGTACCTTGCGAATTTTTAAATCTAGAACAACTAAAATATCTATTAGCGATTAGAAAGTTTTTTTTGGCTATGCATATGTAAAAATGCAATCAATAAAGAAACTTCGTAGTTCGTACCAAATTTTGTTTATTTAAATTCTTAGCAAATGGCTTTCGGTAATCCAACCATCGTCGCTTTTTATTACTCTATGACCCAATCATAATATTAAAGATACCAATTTAAATGCTCTTTTCTACTCCACATACATCAGTTTAATACAGAAATAAATTTCTGAAGGCAGAGAATATCTTCTCTCTCTCTCTCTCTCTCTCTCTCTCTCTCTTTTCTCTTAACGATGTTAATTAATTACCTAATCATTAAAAAATGGCACAAATATGCGACTTGCTATCAAGAAAGTTTGAAGGTTTATGGAAGCCCAATACTCTGGCCTATTCGATCTAAAAATGTCTGGCCCACTATGAACATAACTGTCAATTAGGGGCCGTTATGATTGTGCGCAGTAACAAAATTCCACGAAATTTGTAATGTGTTGCCTACATACACACTGATAAATCAGTGTGTGGGTAGAAAACATTATACTTTCGACAGAGCCGGAGTCCCATTTTGCCCGCCGTAAGCGACGGCGCGGCGCGTATGAAACCATACGCGCCCCGCCGTATTAATTCCGATTGTTTTGCTTTGTGTGATTTTGTTTTCGGGTTGTAGAAGTTTTTTGGATTATTAAAAACCTCCTTATTTTAGTGATTACTGTTTATAAAATTGTAACTATAATTTTGTGTTTATTGTTTGTTACTTTTAATATCGCAACGTCGTCCTTCCAGCATCTACCTAAATTAATACTGGGGTGCTCCAGGGCCCCAACCATGTTTCTTCTTCCCATCAACGATCTCTCTTTAACAATCAATCCCATAATAAGTTTTGCTGACGATACTATCCTCCACTCTAATATTCAATTTCTTAAGCCAGCCTATAGGCCTGATTTGGAAAACACGCGCGGGTCAATGCAAATATATCTTTCACAAGACCTTAAACTAATCTTGATTTACGCTTTAAAAATTTGTCCATTTAATTGCTCTCAAGACCAGCCATTTTTCAGGCGTTATTTTTAGAATAACCTTAACTGGTCAAAAACATTAATCCATATCACTGTTTCAAAAGCTTGATTCCTCTTAGCAGAAAAAATTTCTCTCTTTCTAATCTGTATACTCTATATGTATTCCATATCAGACCATCTTTAGAATATTGTTCTCATGTCTGGGGAATGGCGTTTCCTACAACTCTTATCATACTTGATTCCATTTTAAAAAAGAGCTGTTCGTCTTCTCTTACCCACCGACGGGCTGTAGAGGGCATATGTCGCATTTTTATAGGTATTTTACCGCTTCTGCTCCGAGGAGTTGGCAAGTATAATTTCTCTGGCAGCTCCTAACAGAGCAACACAGTGCCACTTTTATGCATCCTTTTACAATTCAACTTAAGAGGCTCCGGTCCTATCACTTTCTTCGTTCCGTCATCCCCAGAGTGTCCAGACTGGAATCTGCTACCCGCAGAAATTTCCCCTTCTTTAAACTTCCAAATATTTAAGTCTTGTGTAAATAAATTCCCTCTTACCACACTTAGGACACCCACAGTACATTAATATTAAAGCATTAGCCTTGGTGGACTGTTTCAAGATTTAAAAATAAAAATAAAAAATGCCCATGTAAACAATTCTATACTTCTCGTTAAATTTGTTTATGTAACCTGCGTGAGGTGACACTATTTTATTGTTTTTTTATACAAATTTAAATTTATAAAATATTGTATAAGCTTAAAACACAAACAACCAATATAAATTCTGGTAAACTTTTACTTTTCTTGACCCTCGCCGATTTCGATGATTTTTTGGATACGGAGGGGCTGTTACAGATCTAAGTAAGTTTTTTTCGACAACGTTTTAATTTCCAGATATCGATCCTAAAATAGGAAAATTAAATTAAACTCATTTACACTATCTTGCCCTTCTTTTATCACAAAATTGGTGATAAGTACACGAAACTATTATACAATGTTTGAAATTTATAAAAAAAATCGTGTTTTCGTTTACTTTATTAGGATTTTTGGTAAAAATAGAGAACTCCCAAAAATATCCACCATTTAAATAGAAGGCTGTGAAGTGGCGCCATCAATCTTTTCATATTAAATCAGATAGTATAAAATCCAATATTACACAATATTTTTAAATATCCCATAATAGATCCGTTTAATACCCAACAATATGTTGCAAAAAATAAAAAAAAACAGTGAAAGAATAGTTAGTTTGAACATGACATTTGATGATGTCAACTTTAAAGATGGTAATAAAGAATTATGGAAATCCGGACCTGACCTACTGTTCATTGCGCAAATTCCGCGGGGCCCGTTCCCCTATTCCCGCTACCCTGCTCGTCTGGACAATTTTGTTCTACAGCATTGGCCTTCAAACTTCGTTGCTTCCTATATGTTAACCGACCGATGCGGCCAGTCAAATTGTCATTTCATATTTGTTTGGAGTTGTCTAAAAACACGAGTTTGCTTAAAAATATGAGTTTATATTTAATTTGTAGGTAACAAAAAAAGGCAGTACGTAGTTCCAATGTAATAATTATGTGTTTGGTTTAATATTATCTGGCCATCTTACGGACTTTAACCAGGCCGACTGTTAACTCAAGACAGAACTTCTTCAGGATTTCGTGTCATGCGCATTGCCGAGTTTTAATTTGGTAGTGTGCTAACGTAAATACCCAAAACGCTTTTTTAAATTGTGGCACTTCAATAATTAGGTATTGTATCTTTCCCCTTTTCTATCCTCTATGGCTTAAATGAGTTAACCACACTAAAATAACATAACCATGTGTGCTTTTCTAGAAACAGTTATAACTGAGGATAAGATAAAATTTCAAAAGGGATAATAAATAATAACGTTTAAACCTATTAACTTAAGACCCGCATCTAGGATGTTAATGGTTGTACCTTCGTAATGCGCTTTTATGGTCTGCTGTATAAACTTAAACAGATGTATCTTTTATTATGAACGATCCATCAGTGCAGTAGAGTATATAGGGGTAAGAATTGTTTTTGTTTTTTAACTACTATAACTTGATTAATGAACATAATATTGTTAACTAAATTTAAATTAAAGTGTTACTTGCAACCAAGGAAGCTTTAAGGTTAATAAAAGGCGTGTACTGTCAACGTTCCATAGGTGTATATGTATCGTTGGTATAGTATTTTTCAATAAGCTGACAGCATAGATAAAGAAAGCATTTCATTCATAAACGCAATCCAGAGCTGCGGCCAACATGGTTCTGTTTATTATTGGCGATAGAATGGTACAAGCATAGTTTGTACTTACTGTGAAATGATAATCCAGGAATCATATCCGTCACTTTACACACTTGGCACTGCCTTACCATTTTAATTTATTAAAAGTTATTACACAAAACTAACATTTATACAATTGTCGGAAGTAATTACACAAGTGCATCAAAATTACCGATAATTTTTCATGAAAGCATGTTGTCTAAAAACTGCATAAGTTTATTTTCATATTTTGGCGAAAGAGCCCGACTCCGAAGGAGGAGGAACTTATTGTAGGCACATTAGCTATATTAGTTTCTGTATTAAGATTAGCTTTATCATTGTCTCTCATGTTTTCTACTATATTTGAATGGTGTTCCTCATTCAGTTGAAGATATGGCTTTATGGACTTTGGGTTTGAATGTCCAGTAATTTTTATCAGCGTATTTTTTTCAATCCCTTGTTTTACTAATTTTGAAACCGCTGTTGCGCGGTGTGAATGATTAGTGATTTTAACTTTTTCAGTCGCCAAACCTGACTTTTTTGCCTCCGTTGAGGTCCACTGAGTGATCATGTTTTTTCCGACAGGGATGTTCTTGTACCACTTGCCCAATTTCCAGAAAGGATTAACAGTTAAGAACAATCTCGGAATATTTATATATTTTCTCTTTTCCAAGAACTTTCTAAATAACCTTACTGGGCACAAATCCGGGTTAACAATGTTTCTAACCAGCCACTTGGATTGAGCGCAAGGTTTATCCCCTCCTTGCGTTGTTTTTCCGAATATTGGATTGTATTCCATTCTACCAGTTTTTCCCCTACGTTATTAATGTCTTCTTTGAAATAGGAAGTAAAACATTTGACTCCCTCTCCTCCTCTCCATGCTAATTCATACGATAAAACAAAAAATAGCTTTTTTTGTAAGCCATCGGGCGTTTCTTCATCACAGTTTTGTACCATGGCTTTGAACTCTTCGTATTTTAGTGATACAGCGCTTTCTTTTCTTTTCTGGGGGTTTGTCTGCAACTGCTTGCTTTTGGCATTTTTTGCTTCGTGGGCTGTTTTAAAATCCGTGTCAGTGAAAGGATTAAATTTAATATTATATTCGTCCTGGTATTTTTCCATCAATAGTTTTGATGTTACATTCCAAAGAGTTTTCACAGTAAAGTCTTTATAATCCTCACCATTTTTCTTTTTCATGTTGTAGGCCCAGTCAGTAAGAATATTTGCCAGTATCGGTATTGAAGTGTGTTCGTTTGAACTATAATTCCTTTCTTTAATAAAATCCAGTAACTGTCTCCATATATACTAATGGTTCATTAATGTAGTTTTAGGTTTACTTTCGATTACTTTTTCATAAATTAAACTCAAAGAAGCGTTTCCAAAACGCGACATTTCGACGACTTTTAAAATTCGATATAATATGCCAAAATGACAAATGTGCAATTTTAACAATCATTACTATAGATACGGACCTATAGGGAAATTTTCGATACCTAGCGTGACTTTTTCGGATCCTACCGGGCAATTTTCGGAAGTAATTATTCGAAAATGTCCCGCTATATATGGGATTTCTAATATATGAGGGAAATATTCACAAAAATAACCCGAGAAACATTCAGACTAAAATGCCATATTGAATGTGTCATCTGTCGAGTTGTCGAGCGAAGCCGAAGGCCGAAGGTTCAAAAATGCACTGTTGTCACGTCGTTTAGCGCCTTTATTCGTAGCTGTCCAAAAACAAAATAGTATTTTGACATCATTACTTTTCTGTGTAATACTTTATAGTAATAAATATAACAAATATTATTCACAGTTTAAAATACAATAGTAGAGCTTAATTTGATGTAATTTTAAGAGTAAATTAAGTAAAATTTTATTATTATACAGGGTGACTCACGTTGAGTATCTTATTAAAAGTTCTGGGGAGCCAAAAAAATAACTTTTTGAAATTTGGCACACGGCCATAACAGGTAATAAACTACATTTTAAAAATATTTTGGCAAGTGCAGCGTTGCCAGATCTAACCGAAACCAATGGCAACATTGTAATTTTAAATGGAACACCCTGTTTTTTATTGCATATTCGGATTCTACACAAAATTCTAAGTAAGTTTTATTAACATTTTCCTATACCTATATCTTACCGTTTTTGGAAAATAATTAATCACTATTTTTTTTAAGGAAAACACCATGTTAAAAAGGTTTAATATTTACGTGCCTAACCGAGCTGGATACTAGAAATTTTTTTGGGGTTAGACAATGCATGTATTTAAAAGATCTACATGCTATTATAGCAATATATCCTACAGGGTGTCCCAAAAAATTGCATTTTTACCGATATTAAATAACGATTAAAATTCATTTTTTTAAATACAACATACTGTATTTTATCCCATTTTTGAATAGACCAATAATTTACCTACAAAATGTCCCTACATCTTTCTATACCCATCTGCTACCGTTTTTTAAATATAAGCAAATTTTAATTTTTTAAGCATTTATTCCTTATTAATCAAACAAAATAAATAATTTTTACCTTATATGTCAAATAGTTGTCAGAGCAATTTAAAATACAAACTTCCATGGCCTACCTAGGTAAATTGTAAATTAAGCCGGTGGTTTACTGTAGATAGTATTTAAAAACAGGGAAAAAATTAAAATTCGTTTGTATTTAAAAAACGGTGGCAGATGGGTATAAAAACATGTATGGACATTTTGTAGGTAAAATGTTGGTCTATTTAAAAATAGGATAAAATACAGTATGTTGTATTCAAAAAAATTGAGATTTAATCATTATTTAATGTCGGTAAAAATGCAAATTTTTTGGGACATCCTGTAGGATATATTGCTATAATAGCATGTAGATCTTTTAAATACATGCATTGTCTAACCCCATAAAAAAATTCTAGTATCCAGCTCGGTTAGGCCCGTAAATATTAAACCTTTTAACATGGTGATTTTCCTTTAAAAAATAGTGATTAATTATTTTCTTAAAAACGGTAAGATAAAGGTAGAAAAAAGAACTTACTTAGAATTTTAAAGAATCCGAATACAATAAAACAGTGTCCATTTAAAAACAATGTTGCGTTGTTTCGTTAGATCTGGCAACGCTGCACTTGCCAAAATATTTTTAAAATGTAGCTTATTACCTCTTATGTCCGTGTGCCAAATTTCAAAAAGTTCTTTTTTGGTTCCCCAGAACTTTTAATAGGACACTCAACGTGAATCACCCTGTATACTGTCAAGTAAATGAAACAGAAAGATACTTGGCAGCCACGTTTTACGACAAAATAGTATCTGTAGTAACCATTTTCCCAAGTTTTGGTGGATTTTATTGTTTCGAGTACAGAGGTTAATTCATCGCTAAGCAGAACCTTAGAATGTACGTTTATGATGCCACGCTTATACCAAATCAATGCTTTCTCCAGTTAACCTAACAGCTCATTGGTATTTTTCAAGATATAAGAAAAGACATATCGATTAACTATGATTGCAATAAAAATCATCGAAATTGGTCCTTTATGGCCATGCCAACAGGGGTGAGAATAGTTCAGGTCCGCAATAAGATATCCGCGAAAAAGACATCATGAATACTTATACAGGGTGTCCCGTAATTAATTGGACATAGGTTAATGTAAGATACCTGACATGAAAATAAAGCGTTTGAGCTCAATATCGTTTAGCAAAATGTTATTGGTTTTCGTTCTACAGGGTGTTAAAACTAATATTTTACCAAACATTTATTGAAATATCTCGGTATCCACCAGACAGATTAAAGTGAAATTTGGTGTACTCTTATTATTTGGGATGAGAAACACGAATATGATATCTATTTGGCCATTACAACTAGATGGCGCCACATACAACAACATTGAGTGACTAAAATGGTCATAACTTTTTTAACCTCCCTGTACGCACATTTACGAGTAAAAATAATAAAGCAGCATTTAATTTTAGTCAAAAAAGGTATACTTCTTTGATTTCCAAAAAGTGGACCGTTTTCGAAATAAACGCATTTTTTTATTAAGTTGCGCATGAACAAATTATTATCGGAGTTTTGCAAAGTAGGCTTTGCCTAGGATAAAAACATCATAACTACGACCTGTTAAGGTGAAGTATTAATAAGTAAGTCTTTTAGTTGGTGTTCTTGTTGTGTTATTTTTGCTTACGGGATATGGTATGTGTGTATGCCAAGAAAATTTTTGTAGTCGAAGAGCAGCGCAGCGTTATTTAGATCTGTATCCGGATAGAAGGCAATCAGATCATCAAACATTAAAAGCATTGTACGATAGATTACTCGAAACGGGCTCATTTCGTTCAAAAAACGTAAATGAAAATCCTGAAACCAGCTCAAGACGTATTAAGGCAGCCACTGGTGTAAGCAAATATTCGGTTTCCAGAATTATACGCGAAGAAAAACTGTACCGTATCACTTCACTTTAGTTCAAAATCTTCTTCCTCAAGACTTTCCTGCAAAACTCCAGTTCAGTCAATTTTTCAGAAAGTGCCAATTAAATTATCCATTTTTTTGTAATAACATTTTATTTACGGATGAAGCCACGTTCACAAGAAAAGGTATTTTTAATTGGCGTAATAATCATATCTATTCAATGGAAAATCCTCATGCTTTCCAAGAACACCATTTTCAACATGAGTTTTCAATAAATATTTGGTGTGGTATCTTTCGCGATTGTATTGTGGGACCGTTTGAATTGCCAGCTAAGCTTGATGGGGAACGTTATCTAAATTTCTTGAGGAATGATCTACCCATTCTTCTAGAAGATGTGTCCCTAAATTTAAGACTTGACAGTTGGTATATGCACAATGGTGCACCGGCACATTATTCACTGCAAGTCAGAAATTACTTGGACAATGTTTATCTTCGTAAATGGATTGGTAGAGGTAGTGAATATCCGTGGCCTGCGCGTAGTCCCGATCTTAACCCCTTAGTTTTTTATATCTGGGGCTACTTGAAATCACTTGTGCATAAAACTAAAATAAATAACCGTCAGAAATTGTGGCAAAAAATTGTGGAAGGAGTCAATACCATCAGGGCCCAAGAAGAATCATTATTTGGAGCCAGGCAAAATTTAAATAAAGAATTAGACAATGTGTTCTAGTGGATGGTGAACATTTTGAACATTTATTATAATCAATAGCCTTTTCTAACTTTATCGTTGTTAATTAAATTTTAGATTAAGTGTTCATGCGGAACCTAATAAAAAAGGCGTTTATTTCGAAAACGGTCTACTTTTTGGAGATCAAAGAAGTATACCTCTTTTAACTAAAATTAAATGCTGTTTTATTATTTTCACTCGCAAATGTGAGTACAGGGAGGTCAAAAAAGTTATGACCATTTTAATCACTCAATGTTGTTGTATGTGGCGCCATCTAGTGGTAATGGCAAAATAGATATTATATTCGTGTTCTTCATTCCAAATAATAAAAGTACACCAAATTTTACTTTAATCTGTCCAGTGGATGCCGAGATATTTCAATATTTGTTTGGTAAAAAAATAGTTTTCAGACCCTGTAGAACGAAAACCAATAACATTTTGCTAAGCGATATTGAGCTCAAACGCTTTATTTTCATGTCAGGTATCCTACATTAACCTATGTCCAATTAATTACGGGACACCCTGTATAATGTTTCGGTCAAGTAGAAATACGACCCTGTACGGACGGGTGCGATAATTAGATCAACCTACCCTAATAATACCATAAATGCTAATTTCGAGGGTTTTTACTGCATTCTGAAGCAGTCGGGACTTTTAGTCAATTTCTTATATCTTGAAAATAGTATACTATAGAACAATGTTATCCACGTATGCAGGGCAAAAAAGGCAAACGGGTGTACCGGAATATGTATTCTGGTGACTCGTAAGGCGCGTTTACTCCAAAGTTGACAACTAAAAGTTGATAAAAGATTGTTTGTAGAAAACTAAAAGTTGTCAACAAAAAGTTGCTCTTCTTAAATTAGAGCAACAAGTGGAAGATTTTTTGTAGAAAACTAAAAGTTGCTCTTTTTAAATATAGAGTAACAAGTGGAAAACTTGTTGCCAAAGAATTGACACGAAAGGTTTAGGAAGTAGTCCTTTGGTTCTCCACTAGTTTTCCACAAACTGCTTGCGCAAAGCGCGCAGCAGCAAATCTTCCACTTTTAGTTGTCAATTTTCTTTGATCTTTAAGCCACGTCTAAGTCTTTCACTAAGTTTTCCACAAGTTGCGGCAATTTGTTGCTTTTTCTACAAAATCAGCAACTTTTCTGTCTTCCACTTGTGGAGAGACAAATCTTCCACTAAATTTTGGCTTCCTGCGGAGTGTCGGTAAAGATCAAGGAAAGTTGACGACTAAAAGTGAAAGACGTGTTGCTGCTCGCTTTGCGCAAGCAAATTGTAGAAAACTAGTGAAGAACTACTGCCTAAACCTTTCGCGCCAATTCTTTGTCAATAAGTTTTCCACTTGTTGCTCTAAATTTGAGAAAAGCAACTTTTAGTTTTCTACAAAAAATCTTCCACTTGTTGCTTCAATTTAAAAAGAGAAACTTTTAGTTGACAACTTTTAGTTTTATATAAAAAATCTTTTATCAACTTTTAGTTGTCAACTTTGGTGTAAACACGCGGGAAACCAAAATTTAGTGGAAGATTTGTCTCTTCACAAGTGAAAGACAAAAAAAGTTGCAGTATTTTGTAGAAAAGGCAACAAAGGAAGACTTTGGTGTAAACGCGGCTTAATGTACCTAGTATTTATTGATTTTACTTGAGGATACGTCTTTATAAGGACTTAATGCTTTAAAGGATTTGGTAATAGAAGTTTTATAGGGTTTTTATTAAACACATACGAAAAACAACAAAACTAATGTTATATTAATGGACTTTTTTTGTATTAAAATTGTCAAATTTGTCTTCACTTAACGTATCCATGCAACGCCAAATAAGTTGCTTGTTATAAATATATACCTATTTAAAAAGTTTAAAACTTTAAAATGGGGCGGGTTTCTGGTATAGGATAAATTCTGTTATTTTAGAATTTTTTGTTAAACACCTATGAATTTAATTTACCAATAATTGTAAATAGAGAAACGGTACCCACTTAGGTCTTTATTCTGGTATTAATAGGTAGGTACTTAATAGGTACCTAATTCATATTCACCTTTAGTTACCGTAAAGTAATTCAACATGATTTAAAGAGAACCTAGAAGCTAACTCTAAATATTCTAAACTGTTTATGTGTAACGATTTTCATGCCTAAAATAGCGCTGTGTCATAAAAATAGTAGAGGAACATCTGCGCGAACCGCGTTAGATGTGTTTATTTTACATTCATTGCAGTCAGTGATGTGTGGAAGAGGGATAGTAAATTGGCCTGGTAATACGAGATTTAATTCGTGCTTTCTAAAATGCAGTTCATCTGATATTTTTGGCTTTCCGATTTTATCAGTACCGGGTGGCTTCTTAAGGAATCATTAGATCCAAAAACTGAATCAATTTTGTAGTTCTTTTTAATTCTCGTTGGTTTTTTTTTTCGAAAGACCCTTGACATATAAATGTTGCAAAATAAGTAATTTTTAATAAGACGTTTTTTAAATTCTAAACTTATTTAAATGGAATAAAAACATTCTCTACTTTTTATTGTGCCCTGTAAGGTCCCCCTGACGTTGACAATCACGATGGCGAGCTGATCCCTGTCTTCAGCCACTCTAAACAATTGTTCGACGCTATGTATGCTGGTCCATTCCCGAATGTTCTTTAACCAGGAGATTTGTTTTCTTCCTACACCCCTGCGGCCTTTCATTTTTCCCTTCATTATGTAGTATCCGGTAGCGATTTCCTCTGAGATCATAGCCAAGGTATGCCAGTTTTCGGCATTTAACTGTTGTCAACAGTTCATGCACTGTATTTGCCCTGTCTAAAAAGGCCCCCACAGACTACGGTTATTTTCATCCATTCGTATCGCCGCGATACAGAACGGCGTGTAAAATATGCCAAAAACTGATGTTTGTGGGGAAAACATCGTGCCTTATCGTCGAAAAATTTCTGCGGCCCCTGATTTTTGGAACGACGGTTCGACTTGTGGCATTCCTACTGATAGATTGTAGGGATTTTATTTAAAATTGATGGACTTTTTTTGCATAAGTGAACCCAAAAGGGAACAGCGGCACATGTTCATACTTGTTATTTTTTATTGAAAATGCTTTCTCTTCATCGTAACCGTGAACGCACAAAAACGGCCCAAATTTACTAATGTAAAACAGTTCACGATTTCCGCCTTCTGTATCGCCGCGAACGAATGGATGAAAATAACCGTAGTCTTGGCTTAAGACTGCTTTATTTCATTGCAAAGCCACCCATGGTACTTAGCTTGTCTTGTAACCACATTTCAAATGCTTCTAGCTTATTGTGGCAGCTTTCAGTGTCAGACTTCATGTACAACAGCACAGACAAATGTAGCATTTAACTTTTTGTCTAAAGCGTTAGGTTCAGGCTGTCATTACAAAACAGTGATCTCATCTTCTGGAACGTTGTACAGGCTGATTTAATTCTGCATCTAATTTCCCTATCGGGTCGAGTTGCTCGGTGATGTCGCATCCGAGGTATTTAAAATTGGATACTCTCCCAACGTTCTATCCATTTATCTGTAGTGACTCGTTGAGGTATGACTGACGGTTAAAGACCATGAACTTTGTTTTAGCAACATTTATATTTACACCAACAGAATTTATTAGATTTTGGAGACCCTGAAGATCATCACATAAAATAGCCGTATCGTCAGCATAGCGGATGGTGTTAATCAGCTCACTATTGATTTTGACCCCGAATTCTTTTTTATATAATGCCTCTCTAAAGACTTTGTCAGAATATAGGTTAAACAACGGTGGAGACAGCACACATCCTTGTCGAACGCCTCGTTGGATTCGACGTTCATCTGTAAATCTTCCGTTGACTCGAACGACTCCCTTCTGTCGCCAGTATAGGTTCTTAATTATACGTAAATCTTTTCCATCAACACCAGTTCAATCTATTTATAAGCTTTTCGTGTTGCACGAAGGCCTTTTCATAATCAATAAAGCACACGAAAACATCCTTACGTTGATCTCGACATTTTTGGAAAAGAACATTCAGGGCAAACATTGCTTCTCTGGTACCAAGGGCATTTCTAAAGCCGAACTGCGTCTCGTCTAAATCACTTTCGCATTCTAAAAGATTTTAATTTGATGGGCAGCAAGGTTCATATATATTTTATATATATATATATATATATATATATATATATATATATATATATATATATATATATATATATATATATATATATATATATATATATATATATATATATATATATAGATTTAAATTAAAAAACTGTGTACTGTTCTTTTAATGTTTGGCTGGTAAGAGCGTTTCCTTAAACATATTTATACCAAAATAAAGGATAAACTATGTACTACTTAATCTATGCAATTTTTATTTTTCCAATTCCTGTTAAATTACTATTCCAGCAAATATTTACACAAAAAGTAAAGATAACGAACTTTTCTACGGCAATCAATAAGTTGGCACGCGGCTCTTAGACAGGTGCACCATTAGCTGTAAAATTAAAACCTCAGCATTATTCCCACTGATGCTCGGAACTTTATCGTTTTTTCCCATTGCGGTCTCACGGCAGCAAAAGTATACCAATCCATGCGTTTCGGTAAACCTACATATTTTATTAGACAACTTTGCCCCCCGACACATTTTTTGTTATAAAATGTTAACCACAGGCCGTCGTTCTTTTTTCTTTACTAGATTGGTCTATTCTAGATCTTTTTCGATGTTCTCAGTTTCTTTCGGGAGTATTTCTGTTGGGTTATAAATTGTCACCGCATTATCCGCAAAGTTCTTACAATGCTATGTTTTTTGCCATTACACTGATTTGACAAAAAAGGTAAGATAATGGCTTGTGTGTGCTGGTTTTCGGTATTTTGAGATTTTATTAACGGCGGACTGTTGTTTCAATTATTTTTTCATCGTTAATTTTAAAAGTCGAAATTTCTTGTTTTTTATTAGAAATGCTGAAAGATCTCTGCAGTTTTCATTAAGATAACAAATTCTTCATCTTGCAACTTTGATTCCTGTGATGCTTTTTAGAGCTATTTTTTAAACTGTTTTTTTAATTTAAAATAGTGATCGATGCGTTTGTTAACTTCATATGTTTTATCTTCTATTAAATATTTAAAACTTCTAAGAAAGTATTAAAACGTTTTAAGGCATATAACTAACTAGGTCCAGTTGATAACCGTACGTTAAAATATCTTTAAACGACCGGATTCATGTATCTGCATCTCGTGGCTGGGTATGACGCCAAGGCCATCTTGATTTAAGTCGGGAGTGCTTGTGAAAAGCCTTCTCTACTGCCTTTATGTATGTAGGTATCTTGTATATTAAGTGTGCATTTGATATTTATGTCTGGAACGTCTTCTTTATTTTTGTGAGCTTAGGTGTCCTAATACAAGGTTATTGGATATAGGTATTAATTTTTTAATAATTAACTTCAAGTTGTGATTTATTCCAGTTCTTATGCATTTAACAATATTAGTAATATTTTGCGTGAAAGATGTAATCAAAATCTTTTAAAATAAAATAGCTTTTAATTGTTTTAAAATTTAGAAAACAGTATTTTTTTTATTTTGAAGTACCTAATTTAATATATACGAAGGCCCACCATTTTTTCGGCATTCCGACTTATATCTCGGAATTCCGACTTATATTTCGAAATTCTGACTTAGATCTTAGAATTTCGTCTTAGATCTCGAAATTCCGACCTAAATCTCAAAATTTCCACTTATACACCGAAATTTTGACATATATCTCGGAATTCCGACATAGATTTTGGAATTCCGATTTAGATTTTGAATTCCGATTTAGATCTCGGAATTCCGACTTATATCTCGGAATTCCGACTTTTTGGAGATTTAGATTTGGAATTCCGATTTAGATCTCGGAATTCCGACTTAGATATCGGAATTCGGACTTAGATTTTGGAATTCCGATTTAGATCTCGGAACTTCGACTTAGATTTTAGTAAAATTTTCAGTTAAAAATATTTTCTTGATTAAAATTCAGCTTAAAATTGTTCTATTGTGAATATAGGCTAAAAAGCAAGCCAATTTAAGAGCATATAGATATGAGAAAAATTGTAAGTGCGAATCAGTGCCTTTCTCTCTAAAACTTTTATCACCAATAGGTACTGGTATCGTATAGATAGGTACTTAATTCATATTCGAGATTATGAAACTTTGGAGTCTAGGTAACAGGATAGTTTTTTCTTTCTTTTATATTGGGCGTCTTCTTTTTTAAACATTTTTCAGAAGGGAGCAAACCCAAACTAATTTATTACGAGGCCAAACAAAAGTTTCTGTGAAGTCCAGACTAGTCGAGTATTGTGGATGACTTAGTGCCTAATTTATTACAATGCACAAAATGTACAGTTTAAATTATTTTAAGTTAATTCTGAAAGAGTTTGTGATTAATGGCCTTATAATACAGGGTGTAACATAAAGGTTGGGAATAAATTAAAATATATATTCCTCAGTATTTTTTTCCATGAAGTTTTACTTTACTAGTATTGGTTTTTTAATTTAAGGGTGTTAAAGTATTTTTTAAAAATTGTTTTGGTGTACTAACTTTTAAACACTAGAAGATTATGAAACGAAATTTTTTTTACTGTTATAAGTTCCCCAATAACAGTTAAAAAATTGACTTTGTAATTTACTTAGTGGCGTGTGTACAAACTGCAAGTTTTTTTTTAAATGTCAAATTTGGATTTTTGTTTTAAACATAATATTCTTCAGTTTGTGCTTCACGACTTTTTTTGTATTTCCCATCATTTTTTTCGTAATTATGCCTTTTATTAATACCAATTTATCCATTGCGTACACAGGAAAATGTAAAAACGCTAAAAAAATGTAAAAAACATAATTAAAGTAAGTACTAATTACCAATAATACATAAAAAAATACATATATAATCATCCAAACAATTTAAGTCTAAGATTCTTTTTAAAATGCCCAGGGTATAAATTTTCAAAAATGAGTCAAAAAATCCCCGCCGACAATTATTGTGTTTTTTACATTTTCCTGTATACTCAATGGATAAATTGGTATTTACAAAAGGCTTAGTTACGGGACAATGACAAGAGATACAAAAAAACTGTAAATCACAATTTGTTGAAAAAAAACTAAATTTGAGGATGTAATGTAATGTCCGTACGCACGTCACTGCGTAAGTTACGGAGTTAGTTTTTGTACTAATTATAAGGCACTATCTAATTGAGCTCTGGCTAAAAATTGGTACCATTATCTTCGAGCGTTCAAAAGTTAATACACTAAAACGATATTTTTTTAACACCCTGTAACTTAAAATCCAATACTCGTAGAGCTATGTTTATACGATTTTTTCTTTACCAAGGCATCCATTGTTTAATTTATTCTCAACCTTTATGTTACACCCTGTATTTACGGTTTTTTAAGGGGTAAAAGGTCAAAACAAGAAACGCAATATAAATTATGCATCGTTGGGAAAACGATGGATGTCTCAAAATAAGTAATTTAAGAAAAAGCTTTTTTTTATTTCAAACTTATACATACAGAAATTTATGTATCAGCAACCTAAATACAAAAATTAAATATTTTAGCTTTGTTTGTTATTCAGACACAGTTTACACTATTTTACACTTTTTGTACGTACTTATTCCTAAATAACACCTTCGATAAGAGCGCTCTACTTACAAAATTTGTAAAATAGTGTATTTATTTTGAGAGTAATAGCATTAAGGTTTTTTTTAATTTTTCAAACAACCAGTGTAATGCATGTTTTTATGTGGTAAAAACGATGAAGTTCCACAGTTGCGCTGGCAAAAAGTATTTAATTACAATATCTATACTAAACCAAAAGTTTGTAAAGTAAATTTTATTGAACAGGTTTTACATACTACTTATTTTATGTCATTTTCTTTACTAATTAATTTTTTGCTTTCTTTGGCTGCTTTTTGGTTTTTCACTGCTTTTTTGTTACCTGCGTTAGTCATTCTTTTAAAAATTATAATAACTTTTATTTATCTTCATATTAAATCACTGCTTCGATAAATAATTACTAAAACTAAAAATAAAAAAAAGTTCTACAAGAATCGCGCGGCGCCAGGTCGGGTAGACCATAGACCATCAGCGGTAAAACTGGAAAATCAGCATTATTCCCACTCCCACCTACGTTTGGCCGGCGGTTTTATGTCAATGTATATCTATATTTAGTAACTGTAAGGGTTTTTTTGTGTAAAGTATACCAATAAATCCGGATTACCGAAACCTATATTTTTTGTTAATTAAGTTATTTTTTCACAAAAATGGTTCCCGTTCCCGCCCACTTTAATTTTTGTTGGGTCATTTCTGATATATGTTTTTTTTTGACAATTTTAATATATTGTTTTTGACAGCTGTTACTTTTTTAAGGTATGGTTTTTACCAGATCTCATTTTTGATAGATGTTATTGCTCACAGGTGTTGTTTTGACACGTTCAATTTTTAACGTATGTCATTTTTAAATATATCGTAATCATCATATCATTTTTGACAAATAGTTTCACAGAAATTATTTTGACAAATGTAATTCTGACAGTTTTAATATTTAATAGATAAATATGATTGTTTTGTGATGTTTTTTTACAATTTGTTTATTATTCGCTTTAACAATGACTACAGAAACGACCAAAATAGCTTAACAGAAAATGTTAAGACACGCTGTATAAATAGAATAAAATTAGTTAATTTATTGCCTTAAAGTTACTTACTAGCATTGTTTAGCTAAAAATAGATGTTATGTATATCTATAGCTTTTTTAATTTTTAGTGTTTAGGTCAAAAATTTTATGCTTGTGTTAGGTAAAACAGTCGAATACTTAATTTCTTTAACTATATGAAACAATAGCGCATTATTTATAGGTTAACAAACCATTGTCACAATATCCAAATTAAGGAAAATTAATAATTTACATTTAACCTAAAAATGGTAAATATACCTGATGTAATGAAAGCAAATAGATCCAAAACCCATTGGGTCGTTTTTTTTTATTAAAATATGTAGAAAAGACGTTTGTTTTTGATACCAAGTAGTAGTTCATGGATATTATGTGTTCTAAATCTATGTGACATTTATTTGAGTCATTCAAGTCAACCAAGAAGAAATTTTAACAAATAAGGAAAATATAAGGATAATTTGATTTTGACAAATAAATAAATTTTAAAATAAAAATTTACAATTTTAAAATGACGGTCCACCAGGTGTTTAGCGGATCGTTTTCGACGTAAAATTTGGATTAAGCGCCTCAAAAAAATCCCCATAACGATTTTCGGTTCGTCTTTTTCGATTGTGTAAGGAAAACTCTCGGAGATGAGGTCCGCTCCCAGGTTCCGGTGCACCAGGTGTCCGGGGAGTGTTCGCCGATGCCATATTTAAATTTAACGGCCCAAAAAAACCCCAGGTGTTGAGTTTCTCTCCTTCCCCGCGTGAATTTTGGGAGAGTACCACGGAGATGATGTTCATCGTTGTTCCTGAGTTCCAGGTCTGCTGTGGATCAATTTGAACATCATAATCGTGATCAGCGACCTCGAAAACCCTCAAGAGAACCCGATTTGGGCCAGTTCTGACTCATATTTACAAAGTTATTGTAATCTTCCATAAGCCGTCTCAAAAAATGCATTTTTTGAAAGAATTTTTGACCGCAGCAATACAATTTGCGGTTTGTATAAGTCACAAAGTAGGTACATGTTTTACAAAAAATTTTTGGAAGCGAATGCAAAAAACCGCATTTCGATCCATCTTGATGCAAAAAATTCCGAACTTTTGGCCTTTTTAGTGCTTCATTGCCTCGACTATTATGGAATTTTAAATTAAAAGGTAAAATTCTAGATCGAAGTGAGGGGCAACAATCCGATATCCCTAAAACGCTTGGAAACATCATCTGGTACACAGATGGTTCCAAAACCGAGAAGGGAACTGGAGCGGGCGTGTACAGTAAAATAAGGAAACACTCCATACTTTGGACCAGAACACCTGCCCTTTGAATGACCAAAACCACAGCACGAGGGCAAACTAGGGAATGGATCCGAAACAAACACGAGGAATACTGGTCCAGCATCAGTAGAATATTACATGAAAAAAGATTCATAAAGGGTCCATCCAAAAGAACGAAGGAAGAATCACTCTGACAAAGTAGGAAAAGACTTCGCATAACAGTAGGGTTGCTAACAGGGACGATAACCTAAGAGGACATTATTTAAGCAACCAAAAATGAGCCCACGGGAATATATCAACCAACCAGTTTTGAGGTTATACAGACTTGTAGAAGGAACTAGTGAGAGGATTGGTATAAAGAAAATGGGAGATTAGGCACAAAAAGCCCAGAAGGCTGTGCTGCCTCCGGTAGTAAATCTAGTCGGATCCCGGGCGAAAAAAAAATTGAAAGATAGTACTTAGCTTAAACATTTGGAAGAGTCAGCAAGCTCACAAGAAAATAAATTTGGATGATAGATCTAAGACAAAAAAGTCAATTTTTTGACAAGTAACTTATACTTTATTCTACTTCCGGTGTAACAATAAATGACGTGAACCATAAATTCAACTTTTACTGTCTTCAAGCTCAAAAAATAAATTTAAAAATTACAATAATTTAACGTAGTAAAAAGTTAATAAGGGACACTCGGTTGTATTTAAATATCATCCAGGGTTTAAAAAAAAATTAAAACATACTGGATATACAACTTAAAAATTTAAAGTTTAAGTTGTGTTTGGTTTAACGGAAAGATAGATAAAATATGGTCACTAGTCAAAATATATAGTTTAATATTCTATATATGGCTTATGTATTTTATTTTGGCATCTTTAAAAACAAAAACACTATGGAGGCGAACCACTTCCGAGGACAACCGGTGTGGGAGTGAAATATATATGTCTTAATATGCATATCCCTTTTTATTAAATTTAAAAAAAAGGTGTGTATAGCTTCGTTTGTACTGGCTGGACACTTTAAAAAAAATATATTTATTAAACCAATACAAAATCAATTTTCTTAGTAATTAAAAAGGGTGTAAGAATAAGTTGTAGTGACATTAGAAGTATTGTCATTATTAGTAAAGTTAGTCCAGTTACTGGCTGGTGACATATAATTAACACACATGTAATTTTTTATTTCATTTAAAAACAATTTAAATAGCTTCTTAAATAATTTTTGCCCCATCAGCCATGGGCTGGCTATTGAGGATTAAGGCAGAAATGCCTTATTGTTTTGTGTTGTGATGTATCGCGACAGAAGCATATCGCTTTTATAGATTTACTTAAGTTAGAGATACATTACTGTGTTGGGTCGCAGCACTCTTTGTCGTGTGTATGATGAATGTATAAAACCGATATGCCTCTGACGAGACTATCACATGACGTAGTATTTTCGGTACATCCAATATGTTGTCAAGGTTATTTTGAAAGATGGTTATTGTTATTAACAATCAATTATCATTCGGATGTAACTATTTTAACTAATTGTTAATCGACTTGTCAATTCTTTGAATTAACAGTTCAGCGCTCAAAGCCTAGAAGAAGGCAAAAGGATTTTTATAACACAGGTCAGTTAGTGACGGCTCTAGGATTTTCAAAATATGTACTATGGATTAAAGAAGAACAAATTGGTAACAAAGTAAATTGAAAATGCGAAGAAAAGTTGATTTTTTGGGAGCCATCAGGAAAAAACTGTAATTTCAAAGGTTTGCAAAAATATCTGCCTTTTTCTGAAAATTAGAGGCATCTGAAATATTTGCGTAAGGAAATTGTTAAGTGAAAAAAATCATGTGGATATGGTTTTTAAAAAAACAGATATTTTTTCCAAATTTGAGAGATTTGATAATAAAATTTGATCAAATACACGAAAACGTAGAAATCGAGGATTTGCTTTTGAGACTTAGATTTATCTCGGAGAGGGGGAGCTCCCAAAAAAAACTTTTTTTGAAAATTACAAAAAAAAATTACCAGAGTGTTTCTCTTAAAGCCAATAGCATTTGGTATATATCTTTGATGCGGTTCCCACGACTTACTTTTTAGATGTTTTTTTTAAATCCCAAAGTCGCCACTAAGGCTACAGAACCTTTAAGACAATGGTTGTTAAATGGAATAAACTCAGATAATTTAATTCTAAATAAATTATCAAGCTAAATTTAATAGTCCTAAGTTCCTAAGCTTCAAAACATCTTTATAAAGTCCGTAACACTATATGTTGGTAGGGGACTTAAGTAGTTTTATTACTTTTTTATTACTTAATGTTTTGCTACTTTTTCCGAGTAGTCGATATCAATGGAGTATCAAAGTAAACAAAAAAATTGGGTCGGCGTTCTTAATTTAGTAAATCTAAGAAAAATAGGTGGGCCAAGATTTTTAAAATTAGTCTACACATGGCGTCCTAGATTATGATTAAAATTAAAAAAAACATTGTTTTGAACAAAAAAATTAAAATTAGGACTGATAAGTAAACACATCTTAATGGGGTGAAAAGCTGCGAATTAGTTTTAAAGGCCTCTAAAAAGACCTAGAAAATTAACTTCCATAAGCGCCTGTACTCGTATAATAAATATGCTACACAAGCTTTTTATTTATTTATTTAATTATTCACGGGCAAACCCAGTTACAATTACTATAACTAACCTATAAATATACTAATACTAAATAATATGATAAATACAGAAACATATTAAATAATAAGGACATAAGCAAAATACAACATAGAATCCTTGCAGCAATTTAAAAATTTAAAATAGTGGAGTCCCTCATAACAAAAAGTAGCACACATACATCCTACACACATTACAGATCTACTAATCTGATTTTTAAAATGAAGCAGTAAGGAATCAATAAAATCAATATTAAGCCAATTTGCACCTCCAATGATTCGACCGAAGAATTCCTTCCATAGTTGCACCTTCTAAAATTTAAAGCAAACGTAAGACGATGTCAAGTATTACGAGGTGGAACGAAGACATCAAATTTATCAAGCAGTTCCGGACAATTAATGCTGAAATTTAAGATTTTAAATAAGATCACTATAAGATCGTCTAGTTTTAAGAGAGCCAATTCCCACTATTGTCCTTATTTCAAGAAGGGTGTGTTCACATATTGAAATATTAAACTTAGGTGCTGCGTATCTTAAAAATTTATTCTGAACCTTTTTCAAAGCATTCACATGGTTCTCGTATGTAGGAGCCATACAATTAATGCATTTTCGAGAACTGATCTCACCAAGGATGTATAAAAACACTTGACCGCTAAGAGGCCTCTAAATTCACGAGTGACCCCAACATTTTTAGTGCCTTTTTATTAATATGGACAAAATGCAGCTGAAAACTCAAGCCGCTATCTAAAACGACACCAAGGTCTTTCATGGATGCAACTCTCTCCAGCTAACTGCCACTAATGAAATAATGTTCTGGTATTGGGTTAAGAATTCTATTTAACGACAATGACTTGCATTTACTTATATTAAGCTCCAGATTGTTTCTGGTACACCACAAGGATATTGCATCTAGGTCTATTTGTAACCTTTGCTGATCTAAAGGTGACTTTATAGTTGTAAAAATTTTCATATCATCAGTTACAATGTTTCATAACAGATCCAATATCATTAATAAAACTGTTAAATAGAAATAAATTCAAGCTAAGCCAGTCTCATGGTTATTTTTGGAAATAACTACGACTTGTAGGGCAACACTGAACAAAATTCATTTCATGTCTGTTATAATAATGTCATTGTCTATATTTGTTCGATGTAAGTTTTTTTTATTGGGTTTAAATTTAAAATGTAATTTTGGTCGGGTCGGTTTGTCTGCAGAGTAGCTATTAATCCTAGAACTTGCAATCTGTGAATTCAATAAATAAACGCCAATAACTAAAAATCTTTAATCTAATTTTGAATTTTCACAAATTGAATCTAATAAAATCCTTTTAGTTTTTGTTAAACTGAAATCTAGCTGAATTTGTATTTCGTAGTCATAAGTGAAAATAGGTTGTATACGGTGTATGGATAATATTTAACGACCTAGTATATTATGGTTTCCTCAGGTTTAATAATGAATTTCGCTTACTTCTGAATGTACCATTAATAGCAGCAAGCAAATAGCAGTAAAAAAAAAGCTACAGTCTTACAGTAAATATCCCGCTAATTAGGAAATTAAGAATGTAGTTAGTAGCAAAGTTGTGAAATACAAAAAACTCTTAAATTTGCAATTTTAATTTTGTTATATGTAGTTATTAAATGCAGTTTCCTTTAATAAATGGTAAATTTTTTTTATGTTTTAAATAACATACAGTGTTATTAGTTATTTTTAATTTTTAATATCAGTATTTTAAAAGTTAGTATTTAAAGTTTTTAAGTTTCTAAGTAATCTTTTAAAATTTGTGGTCTAAAAAAATTTTATATAATTCAAAAGTGATCTTTAAACCATTTGTGTCTGCAAAGTTTATATTGTAGTTATTGTTTTGTTATTGGTGATCAAGCCGCTGTAATTATTAATATTAATGATAAAACAAGTGATGACGTTTTTACCCAACGAGTTAGAATCTTCAAAGCTAATAAAATAAAAAAAGTAATTTTCAGTCATCTAACTAATTATTCCAAGCAGTAGCTGTTTTTCTAATTAACATTTTTTAGAGTAGGTCAGCTTAAAAGAAATTAATAGTACATGAATGTATTAAATTCCGGATACTGACTTTTAGCTTACTACATTTGATTTTTTTTTTTTTTTAAAGAACAATGCTGCTGATTAATCTCCAATAGGTTCTCACGTCAGTACGCAAATATGATCCTTAAACTAAGAAACGTATTCTTGGCCGGTTTCAAATTAATTAACATAAAATCGTTAAAGCTTGTCTGTCGAGACGGAGATTTTTTTTTGGCAGTTAAGTATATATCTGATATTGCAATATTTTCCAAAATTATTGTTTAACCATCTATCATTCTTAAATTTTAATATGCCTATTTTCCTTTAAGTCTTGCAACACTCCATTAATAAGTAGATTATTTGTAAATTTTTACTGTTTTGTGAACCACATTATGCCAAAATGGGACCTTCGGCCATATATTCGGCTCCGGCCAAAAAAAAGTCGAAAATTGTCTGAAGTTGCAGTTTTGTATCCAAGTGCCGAAAACGAATGCTAAAATTTCCTGTAACAATTATATAATAATAAAAAACGTTTAATTCAACGCCCTCGTTACTGAATACAAAATATTTGTCAGGATCCTAATTTAAAGACATACATTTTTAGGCATTATAATTGATATTTTTACAACAATGAAATGCAATTTATTTATATTAATTATCTGTTACAATTATCATTATTACTTTATTATTTATACCAAGGTGAAATCTACTTTACATCGATAAATTTAAAATCTTAATATTCTTAGCCAGTTTTTAACTGAGATTCCCGAGTTTATCAATATTTTCGGCTTCGGCCAAAAATAGACATTTAGTCTGACACTACCTTTTGTTTCGTCATATTTAGTAATAACGCAAATTGCTTAAAGCTTTTTTAATAGGAATTGCTAGATCTGTTGATAGTTTTCATTAAAATAATGTTTGTTAAACCTAGGAGCAAAAAATAATATTTCTTGAATTTTTTGAAAAATATTGTTAAAAAAAAAGTAGATAATTTTTAAGAAAATCATTTAGAGCCTCAAGTTAAGTTTAGTTTATTGGGTACTTTTTATAAGAAAAGGGTTTACCGGGATTTATAAATTTAAATAGTATTTTTCTCTTAATTTAAGGTATACCAATTATCCATCCACGAACAACTAGGCCCTTTAATTAAGCTGCAAAAGCCAAGTTCTTTTATACAACCAAGGCAAACTCTTTTTTGCAATTTATGTCAACTAAATAATTATATTTTTATTAAACAAATGTAGATATTTCCCCCAAAAATTGTTTCCAGAATGGTTACAATAACAAAATGTGTAATTCGTCTTGAAGATTTATTATGCACAATTCGTGAATTTTTTGTCAACCAATCTATTACCCATTTTTTGAATTCGATATAGAATATTTTAATCAAATACTCGAAATCAGTGAGTGACATACTTGTAAAATTTTTGTATTATCCGCTAACACTTTAAAATTTCAAATTTGCTAATATCCGCCATAAACAAGTCTTTGGGAATAGATATTTTGCTGACACCATCTTCGTCTTTTTTGTTTTGCCCTTTTTACTAAGGCGTTTATAAATATATAGGCTGCTGCTGCAATTTCCATTGTCAGCTCACCAAAAGCCACTTATAACAACTATATAAAAAATTTGGAACGCTTACATGATTATTCTTTTTTAAAAAATATTCTTTAGATTTCCAAATTTGTCTATGCCTGTTACGATATGGAATTTCCCAGTTATTAAAATGTTCGCTCCCGCAGACAGGTACCCATTCCATTTGCTACCTAATTCGCTCCCGAGGCTATATGCTAGTTCGCTCCCGCCATTCTAAGAAACTCAAGAATGATAATAGGCATCGTGAATAAAACGCTTATAATAAATAAAACTAATAAACTTGGGGAATAAATAATTATACATTTTAAAAAAATATAACTTCTACCACATTAAAAATTATAAAAAATTTGTTAACTTCTATGTAGGGATAATTTAGACAAATTCAAAAGCCCTAAGTTCTAGTCGGTCATGGTTAGTTCTGGTTAGCAAAGCGGCTTTTTATTTTCCCCAATTATATATCAGACGTAAAAATGCGGTAGAAAAGATCCATGATTTGCTTTTTTTACATTAAATGCATTATTTAGAAAACCGCCGAGTCCAGGTATAAATTACTTCTAAGAATTTTTAACCCGGAGCGAACTCGCCCCCGATCTTTTTATTCAAATGAGTGATATTCTGACCATCGGAGCGAACTAGTATACACCCGTTATGTTAGTAAGTTAAATTTCTTGTCAGTATTTGTGTGTTTGTAGCTAAAATACAAAGCATTCATGGTGTGAAGTTCTTACTGTAATACCTCGTTAGTAAAAACAAGACAAGGACGGCGACATTCGGTCTAGAAATAGAGCAAAAAGCTAAGCCAGCCAATTAGCCGCCGCCCGTGGAAATAGTTGACATCTAATACCGCGCGACACGTTAAATACAAGCATTAATATCTTAATATTGGACGATGACATCATAGTTTCAAAGTTGGTTTATGCCGTTTTTGCTATCGCTAAATTTCTTTGGAGTTAGAGGAAGCATCGGGCAGTTAGGTCCTTAAATGTTTTTCTTTTCTAATTGTTGGATTTTTAGCCACTAACCGTATTAACCGTTACGAGTGATGTGAATAACTTTAGTTTTCTGAACTAGTAATTCATTGTCATAATCAATATTTTCAAAACTAAAACTGTTTGCTAATAGAAAATGACTGCTACATATTTTTAACAGAGTGGTAACGGACTGTACAGGGTGGCACCTTTTCAATGGATTTTCAGGGTATTGGAAAAATTACAAGAGATGGAACAAACCTGATGGCACATAGTTGAGTTCGATTTAAGTAACAACAACAACAACGCTAAAAATAAATCGCGGCTTAGAGATACCATACATATCTCATGTAGTTTACCCAATACCATCTTTAAAAAGTAGTGACAATTTGTTGCCTTTTTTTGGATATCTAGCGAAATAGCAAAAGCATTAGCAGCTCTCAATAATGTCATATATTTCAAAGATTTTAACCTTTATTTAAATCAAAATTTAGGAATTCAACAACACCGTATGCAATTCTTATTTTTTGCTTAAATATGAAACCTAATATTGCAGCGATTATTTGTTTCTAAGCCAACTTGCATTCTTCTAAACAAAATGCGTACTTAATTAATGAAAACTACGAATGAATAAAAAAGAACAATAAGCTTATAATTTAAAAGTAATGTTTATAATTTTTCATAAAAGTAATCAACTAAAAACTGGTGAGTTTATTGCAATGTAGATACTTAATTTTATACAAGGTGTGCAAAATTGAAATCTTTTGAGCTTTTCCTTGATTTTTTTACAAATAACTAGTCAAGTAATATACAGGCTGTCCTACTTAAAAAAAGTAAACTTTGCGTTATATTATAAAAACCGTAACTGATAAAAAAATAAGTAAGTACGCCGCTAAATTCTACGTAAAATTCTACATACCCATGTTATTTACCATTTTTTCTCTGTATCTACATCCGAGATACAGAGGTGTACTGAAATCTGTCTTTAGATTTGCTCTATTTCTTGTATTTTTCTCATCAATACCATGAAAATCTATCAAAAAGGCGCCACTCTATACAAATCACAAGACAATCGTGCTCATGCGCACTTTACTCAAGTCCCAGTATTAATAAGTAACTTTTTTTAAAATTTTTATGACAGCCTTCTAAGGCTTGTATACAGCCTGAGAAGGCTAGTACTAGGTACCGTGGGTGCCGGGTTATTGGATGTTTAACCCATTCTATCCCACAGGTTCGTCAATGTTGTCCAAAGGAAACATGCAGATACTTTGTTTTAAGGCACCTCTTAAACAACGCGTTAGTGCCATCACGATCGTTTAAAAAAACTCAAGGCTGGACAGGATCTTAGTTATCAACGCCATTTGCAAACATTAGAAATAGGTAAAAAAAGTAAATCGTTACCAAAGAAATGACTTGTTGAAATTAAATGACTCAAATTTAATAAATCTGTATAATAAATCCACATTTATAAAGACCATAATAATAAGGAACAATACTCAGTATTTCACATTTTCTTTTCAAAGCCAAAAATGTATAAATGAAAGTTATTTATCGATTAAAAATAATAATACCTAAGTAAAAGAATTTGTTATCGTTTTGTGGTTGAAATTCTATGTAGTTATGTAGTTTTTGCTAACGTGACCCATAAATATTATTTCTTGCTATCCACGGTTTTGGTTAAAGACAAAACTAAGACTAAAGCATTATAAAGGAAATTTAAAGTGTTATTACCTTCTTTAAGACAGTCAAAAATAGAAAATCTATTACTACGTTAACATTATGATTAAAATTTTTAAGTAATTGATTGCATCTCTGTCTACCGTTACCATTTATTTGCGATAGCTCTAGTGATGACACCCTTAAAACTACCGAAACGCGTCTGGTAAAAGATCATGTTGTATTAGTCTAAGAACAGATTTTTTTTAATTTACTGTTTTAAAGCACATAATTAGTGTGCACAGTAAATATTTTTGTATATGTACGAGAGTGGTTTGAAAAGTACGTGCAAAGTCCGAGAGATGGCACCACCGTTCACACGATTTCGTTTTTGGTTGCGCGTATCGAGGTCATGTTTAGTTAGTAGCATCTGTTGAATGAACGCACACCAAGTGTCAGCCATATTGGTCTATTTCTTTGTGTTTGGCATTCGTGTGAATCAAGGAAGTCAAGTGATTTTCAAGAAATGGACGAAAAAGAATTTCGTGTGTTGATTAAACATTACTTTATGAAAGGTAAAACGCCTCAGGAGACTAAAGAGAAGATTGATAAACATTGTGGTGACTCTGCACCTTCCATTAGAACAGTTTACAAGTGGTTTCAAAATTTTCGGACTGGCCATATAAGCACAAGGGACGCTGAACGTTCTGGACGGCCTGTGAAGGTCAAGACTTCATATGGTGATGGATGACAGAAGAGTTAAGGTACGTGAGATTGCAGGTTCTGTGGGCATCTCGACTGACCGGGTACATAATATTTTACATAAACATTTGGACATGAGAGAGCCATAAGCAAGATGGGTCCCACGATTGCTCACGCTTAACCAAAAACGAAATCGTGTGAAGTGTTGCAAGGATGGTTTGCAGCTGTTCCAGAAGAATCCGGAGGACTTTATGGTTCGTTTCGTCACTGTGGATGAAACATGGATTCATTACTATACTCCTGAGACCAAACAACAATCTAAGCAATTTCCTTCGGGGAAAGGTTATGGCGACTGTCTTTTGGGATTCGGGGATAATCCTCATCGACCATCTGGAAAAGGGTAAAAACTATTACAGGTGCATATTATTCATCATTATTGGACCGTTTGAAAACCGAGCTGCAAGAAAAACGCCCAAATTTTCCCACAAGAAAGTCCTTTTCCATCACGACAACGCCAGCACACACCTCAGCGGTTGTGGTCGCAAAATTAATGGAAATAGGATTCCAACTCTTTCACATCGCCACTATTCTCCAGGCTTGGCTCCCCCAGACTACTATTTGTTCCCCAATTTGAAGAAATGGCTGGCGGGACAAAGATTCTATTCAAACGAAGAAGTGATTCCAGACACTGATCGATATTTTGCAGACAGGGCAAATTTTTATTTGGAAGGGATCAACAAACTGGAACATCGTTGGAAGTGTATAAGCCTAAAAGGAGACTATGTAGAAAAATAAAAAAGGTTTACCCCAAATAAGTAGTAGTTTTAATTTTTGCACGGACTTTTCAAACCTACCTCGTATATATGATATATAAATATTTAATGTAAATTAAAATCCTATCCTATCCAAATTTCTCTAAAATCTGCGCTGAATGCAAATAAACACAAACTGACTACGGGCTCGCGTTTGCTGGGACATTTTATTGCAGATCAATTTAAATATGCCATAGATGATATAAACTTTAATTTTGATGATGATAACTATGTACACCACACGTTACATATTTTTAATTTTCAATGCACGTAATTTTATTAATTTGTCTCTAAATCTTTTTATAAAGTGATATAAGTAGCTAATATCATAAAAATCTTAGATTGGCAAATACTTAGATTTACAAGATTAATTAAATAACTTTGTTTCCCGCATAATGCCACTTAATTATGGATACTTTTTCGTCGATTGAATAATTCATACTTTTTTTTCAAATACGACTGTCACTGATTTATTGACACTTTCCCTCATGTCAGTGACAATATTCATTTTACTGGTGCCTGTTTGGTTTTACCTGTACCGAAAATTTGGTAATTTTGCAATTACATTTAATTGAATAATTCAAGATTAGCTTATTAAAATTTTTTGAAACTTTGCACGAGATGTCAGATTGGTCCCTTCAAAAAGTTTTTTTTTTCATTTTTTCTGTAAAATGTATAGGGGAGCCAATAATTGAGGCCTTTACAATTTACATAGGATTTTCTATGTTCCGCTCGGCGACGCACCACCCGGTATTGTTTCGGACGTTTGCTTCCTTTTGTGTTTTTAACATTTTTTTAAGCTGAATAATTTAATTTAAATAAGTTTCTGGCAAAAAAAATCCCCAAGCATTTTTTCCACAGGGACTAACACTGGAACATTTTTGTTTAAAAATAAAACCTGCAAAGTTCTTAACAGGTCTCTTTTTCCCCTTCAACAATGCCTAAACTTTTTATATGTGCATATTCAAAATGAAATAAAAATCAGGTCACATGCACCCATTTCTTATAAAAAACCAGGACAAATTAGTATTTTTCTTTGCAGACATTTGATGATTATTTTGGTGGTTATTAAAGTGGTAAATGTCCTTTCTAATGCAGTGATGTTTTAATAAATTAAACTATTTGTAGTTTAGAACTTATAGAACATGAAAATTATGTAAATATATAAATATACATTTTTAAAGTAGGTTATTAGTTTTTTAAGCGATTAAAAGTAATTTTACTAGTTTAAAAGAGTAAAAAAAACTTAGGACAAAACATGAAAGTAGGAGGAATAGTAAAAAAAGAGTTTAATAAAAAATAATTTATACATTTAGTTAACTTAAATGTAAAATAATAAATTACGACACCATAGAAAATAGTTAAAGTGATAAACAAGATTCAACTCGAAATTTTTAAAACAACTAGATGTGTCCTACATTAGTTCGATTTTTCCATTGGTATACATTAATTTTTTTTTTTTTTTTGTAATATACCCCTGGATACTATTTTAATAACGTTAAGGATAACACCACCAAAAAGAAGAGCCAAGTTTTTTGGGTTGGTTCCTTTTATAACTTTTTTTTTTTAAACTGCAGGACCCTCTTTTTGCTTTTATTTTGATGTTTTGTTAGTTTTAACATTTTTTTCAATTATTATTACTTCGTCCTGAATTTAATGTTGTTACATATACATCATTCATATATTTGTCGCCACCTTTATACTACATCAACAATAAGCTATTTATTATTTTATTCGAGTGTCTGGCATTTGGCCTTCTAGATTTCCTGAAGACCAAAGTCCACCTGTCTAAAAGCATCAAAACACATCAATTTAAATTTATATATTATATGTTTGCTGCACATCTCTGCATCACTGCAATTCTGGGACATCAAGTTTCTTAGCTACGAGGGATATTATTTAAGACTGTTAAAAAAATTAATAAAATTTTTACCTTGTAATTGGAATCATTAAACTTTATTATATTAAGACTAATAACACAGGTTCACAAAAAAAGTGGTCTGTGCTGGGTGTCGAACTAAGATTTACTGGCGTATTTTTTTCTGTTAAACACAAATCTAAAGTCAAAATTGGGGGTCAAACAGCAAAAAATCGAGAAAAACCCAAAAACGACACATTACATTCACCGGCCGAAACCTGCTACCACGGAATGTTTGGGCTACGACTATATAAACTATAAAAGATACAAAAAATATTATAGATCGAAAAACGGAGCTTTTTAAATTGTCTATTTAAAGAGTTTTATAAGAATTTTTAATAAGATAAATAATAAAGATAAAATATAATCCAAAACGTAATTTTGACAAAAAATTTAAGTCCAAAATGGAAAAAAAATTATTAATGTGATTTTTGTTTTTTTTTATATAATAAATCATTTACTTTATTTATTTTAATCCTACCTCACTTAAAATTTGCGAAAAAAATCAAAAACAAAAAAAATTATTTTCAAATTTTTTCCAGAAGAATATGTTCAAAAAATGCTGAAAATTTGTTTTTTTTTTATTATAACTCGAAAAATATTACATTTAGACAAAAAGGTTATATAACTTAAATTAAAGATCTTATAGAAATACATAATTTATGTCATATAAAGTTTCATGTATCTTTTTAAGTTTTTAAGATATTGACGTTTTAAATTTAAAAAAATCTTTAATACCTGAAATTACGTCTTTTCTCTAATTTTTGCTGTTTGACCCCATTTTTGACTTCAGGTTCGTATACAGCGGAAAAAAATACGCCAGAAAATCCTAGTCCGACATCCAGCGTACACCACTTTTTTGTGGACCTAAAAATATGACATGCATGTGATTACATAGATGTCTTGTAATTTGACGATATTAGTGTGTGTTTGTGATGGATAAACTTTTAACTAGCAGAATCACAAAGGAAAAAAAACAAGTATTTACTGAATAAAGCAACCAACAGTAAACGACAAGGTACACTAGGGAGCCCAAGATAATGCATAATATAAAGGATTTAAAAATTTTCCTACTATAATAAAAATATTTTTTTATTGTTAAAATGTCGCACAATCTAGTGGTATACGATCTGCTTTTAAATATATAATTTAGGGCGATTTTTTTTCAATTTTTTTTGGCCCCATCGTGAAATTGTGTTGAAAATACCCCAAAAAAAATCCCTGAAAGTTTTAGCCCTTTATATTAATATTTAGTACTCGCCCAAAGTGCGTGAAGATTTTCTATTTAAAAAGTACGTAAACTTTGATCCTTTTTTTTAATTTCTATACCTCAGCAGCATTTTATGTTATTGTCTTGCCCAAAGACGAGATTTTTTGAGAATTGAATGCACTACAAAAGTGTGCATTGCGCCACTCACACCGGCGAGGTACTACGTAAACAGTTTCTACGTAAACAGTTCGAAATATTTGGCCTTTAATTAATTTTACTATAAAATTTTCACAAATTATAATTTGTAGTAATAGTATAGTAACACAATCAAAGGCCAAATATCTCGAGAACTGTTGGTCTTAGCGATTTAATTATTAGGACCTTTTTTGTAGGAAATTATATTTCCAATGACTTTGTCCCTTATCTTTTTTGGGTAGCTCTTGTCATTTATAAGAAAGTGACAGAAAAACGAGAATTTTATAAAAAAAAATAGATTTAGTGATTCGTACTACCTCGCCAGAGTGAGTTGCTACTTTGCCGCAATGGACACTTTTGTAGAGCAGTAAAAAATCCCGTCTTTGGCCAAGACGATAACATAAAATGCTCTGAGTTAAAGAAATTAAAAAAAAGGATCAAAGTTTACCTGTTTTTGGCGAGTACTAAATATTAATATTAATATTAAGGGGTGAAACTTTCAGGGAATTTTTTTGGGGGTATTTCCAACAAAATTTCAGAATGGGACCAAAAAAAATATTTGCAAAAACAAATTACCTTAATGTATGTATGTGTTTTTTGGTCCTAATGTTTTTTAATCCCAATAAAATATATGCCAATTAAGAGCCTACAAATAGCCTAAAAATATGGCCTATTTCATCACAAAAAATAACTTTTTGTTACCAAAAACCTGGTGCGGTTCTGCTAGTTTAATCTTAAGCTAACAAACCACTGTTTTTTTTTTGAGAAAACGTGGAGAAAAAATGGTGTAATAAAATAGCCCAAAAATAAACGCCCTAAATATGATTCAAAATTAAGGTGGGGTTCTGCTAGCTTGAGTTGTATGAATATTGGCCATATTAAAGGTTGTTCACGGTAAGGGGAAGAACAGTTCTTTGACTGATGCTAGTTACAATCTGCCTACCTTTTTAGAAGGCCCTATATACTCTACATGGTTTTACTGCCGTGCCGATCTATGAATGTAGGACTGAAATATTGTATAATGATAAGTATATATGTACAACCATATGTTTGTTATGTTATTTGTTATGTTGTATAGTAATTAATGTTTTTTTAATATCCAAAAAAATAATGGCTGTATTTAGTTTGACTTTGTTAGCCTCCTGAGGGGAAGTTTAAATGCACTGTTGCAAAATAAATAAATTTTTAAAAACATATTTGTTTTGCGTAGCCCTGGTATAACAGAAATTATATTTTCCTGTCAAGGTGCGATATGATTGTATTTTATTTTTTGTGGAATTTTTTTGCTTGGAAGACAAAATAAATTATTTCGGTACGTTGACGATGCATGTTTCAGCAAAAATATTATTTAAAAATAAAAGCATATTTTTAGCTTGCAATTCAAAGTCATCTTGATTTATTGATTTATAGCTTATTTTAAATTTATATTATAAAGGTCAAAAAAATGTAACCGTTTGATGTACCAGCGGCTTATTATAATTTCCATACCAATGCAATGCAGCCGATTGATGCTTAAAATTTTGGTGTATTTTTATTTTTGTCTTTATCTTAATTGTAATAATAAAATAATAAAATTCAACAAAAATATTTAGAAATAAAATTTACCCCATTTAAGGTAACAAAGTGGATTACAGAAAAAAAATATTACTAAATACGCCTGTGAGACGTCATTTTTAATATCATGTATTTTAATGATATTTTTTACAACAGAGACTTAACTCTTAATTTAAAGAAATGTTACTTTTCGGAAGCCGGTAGTTAAAAGTCCCTTTTCTTAGGCATCTGCGTAATAGTCATTACCATTGCAAGGGAGGAAGGTACCATTTTTCTCCCGTGGATTATTTGATGCTCCACGCGAAGTGGAAGACATAAAAAATCCAAGGAAGAAAAAGCTTCTTTACTCCTAAGGAACGTTATACGAGTACATATAACATGCAATTCTTTCGAATAATTTTGTTATTATTAAACCATAATATTAATAATTTTTTTACTCAGTATCGTAAAATATTGTCATAAAAAACAAAAAAAAATAGTATAAGTAGCTCGATAATTACTATGCTCGGTTGGTCAAGAGAAGAAAAGAAAATTTCTCCTTAAAGAAAACGGTAAATTTTCCCTCACAGGGAAGAAAAGTACCACTTTCGTCCCCCAAGTGAGTGTTGAAAATGTAATTATTAAAAAGAGGAGTAAAAAATATATTTTTCCCTATCCAATCCACAGGATGGCCCATCCAGGTTTAATTTTTTTAACTGCTATTTTCTTTACTGTTAAAGGGCATTTTTTATGCTAAATAAACAATTTAAATTAGTTTGCTTAAGAGCAATTAAATCATTTACTAGTAAACATGGTTGTTTTGAGAATACGAATTACTTAAAAAAAAACATATCCTACTTAATAAAACTAATCAAATTTTATACACTTACGTAAAAAAAGGTGGGCCCCCTCCCCAAAAAAAGGGGTTTTTAAAATATTTTGAAATTAGGGGCCAAAATTTTTTTTGGGCTTGGCAAGTTTTTTACTGATCTGTCTTTATTAATAAGTGGTAAAATTGCTTTTTCATTAATACAGACAGTTTTTTTCATCATGATCAACAGGTCAATAAAAAAACTTGGTCTTAATTTAGATCTCAGTACTTTAAGGTGCCGAGATTTTTAAATAGGAACTAAAACCCCCTTTTTTAAAAAGGGTTTTTTAAAAATGGTCCCTTTTTTCTGAGTGCATTTTAAAAATATTTGATAATATATAATATTACCGCCCCTGTTTTGGAGCACTCCGAGTAAAAATGTACAGCTTTCAGACTGTATCTTTTACTTGTGCCCTAAGACCTACTAAATACATACTAAATTTTAAGTTTCTACTCTCTCTGGAAGTGCCCCATTTTCAATTTATTCGGGACAGAAGAATTAATAATCTAAATTTTTCAGACAAATTAAATCAAATTATTTACCTTATTTTTTAGCAAGATACTTTGCCAATTCTTCTGGAATATTTGCCCCTTATAATTCTGCAGGAACTGTGGTGTTGTGGTGTATGCATGATGGAGTGCCACCTCATTTTTTCCGTGGCTGTTTGATGATAGGTGGATTGGAAAAGGCGATGATGCAACAGTACGATGGCCGCTACATGCTCCGGACCTAAATATGTGTGATATCTTTTTGTGGGGTGCTCTTGAAACCGAAATTTATAAGACTCTTGTGAACACGCGCAAAGAATTATGGCAAGGAATTTTAAATTTTATAAGATGTGTAAATAAGTGTATTCAACAAAATGGCGCATTTGCCTAAATAATGTTTTGATTTAATCGATTTTTTTTAATTATTAATAAAATATCTTGCCCGAGCACGTAATTAAAAACTTTTTTTTCTGGCATAATGACTTATCCTAGCAAAATATTGCAGGAGATAAAAAAATTTTCAAATACATTGTTTTACTGGAAAAAATATCTGATTTGTCAGTAAGTCAATGACATAAAATATTAGAATATATAACTATATTATGACGTCACGTTTATAATACTTAAGGTTAAGTACAGTCGATAACTTATTACCAAAAATTATTTCAATCTATTTACACGTTTTTGAAAAATTCAGGAAAAATCAATATTTTTTAAATGTCTAATGCGCTCTGCAGGCTGATTAAAGCAATTTGGGATATAGGTAAGTTTGCTCAAATCGACTTATTTTGACGTCCGGACTCTGTCATCAAACGTTGTACACGTAGTTTCCGGACACCCTGTAGATCTCGTTACAATGACATTGCCTAGTTGACAAGTCACGTGATTCGCAAAATAGGGTATGAAATTTACCTAAACTTCTTATCTCATAAGAAGTTATCTGACCAAATTTAGTATCATAAATACAAAAGGCAAAACCATTAAAAAAATAAAAATTTAAATTACAGGGTTTTACATTTAAAATTACATTAAACATAACCGAAGGGTGCAATATTTTTGCTGATAAATAGACATAACTGTCGTCTATCCATAATTACTATGACGTCATTCAAGCGACCAAAATCGACTCAAGATCGTATTGACGCTGGTGGCTGCACACTAACTCCTTTGGACTTGACAGTCAGGTATTGGTTGTTGCAGTATTGTCATAAATATAAGTATAAAGTTTTTTTTCCATATGATGATGTGTCAACGTTTTTTTTTTGTAATGATAGTAACGATAATTTGCAATTTATTTGGTTCAAAGATTAATAAATTATTTTAACTACTGATTGATTGCTATATCCTCCTTTTTTCTATTTTGATACCTGGCCAAAGGATTTTTTAATTTTAGGGATTTTTTTTTTGTATTTTTTATGTATGCATTACAATGTAAGCCATGATGTTTTTCTTTAAACCTTTTTATTGTATACTATTGTATCCATTTCTTTATTGTTTTTAGAAGGTACTCCTTGGTAGTTAAAATTGATCGCCTTAACTTTATATGTACAAATTCAAACTTTTTTTCTAAAGATTCTTGCAGTTGATGCTAAATATGTTACACGACCAAAAATACCACTAAAAAAACCTCTTCCAAGTTATGATAGGTGAAAATTTTACCAGATTATCTAAATCATAATAATAATAACACACAAATGATGCATCTTTACCGTAGCATTGATCCGCGCTCATCAACATCCCGTATTTACCTCCCACGCCACCAGGGAGGTCGTGGCTTTCTAAGCTTGAAGTGTATGCATAATCGGCTGGTTTTAAGTCTTTTTTGTCAAGTTGCTAATTAAAGTTTTCCACTGATGCAACTAGTTAGAGCACATGAAATAGCTAATGTTGGAGCGTTTTTATTCATGGCAGCGGTGCGAGCAGCGGAGAAATTCGGTCTCAGATTTGCAATAGATCCAAACGACGACCAATCACTTATAAGACTTGGGACTAAAGCTGTAAGAACTGCAGTTAAAAGAGCAGAACAGCAGATGCTCTCACACTGGTATACCGAAGTCAGTTTTCTAACATTCCTGATACTGCTTGTCGACAGCAACCCGAAACACTTATGCACTAATTGTCAGCTTGTCCAGTACATGCTGTTAGTGGTTACATCCAACGACATAAAGATGTGCTTCAGGTACTTTATTATCACCTCAGACATTATTATGGCATCGATGATACCGCAATTCTGCCTTTTGCTTCCGGCGATATCGAGGCAGTAGTGGAAAATGACAACAGTCGCATATATTGGAATTATGCATTCCCAACCATGCATAAAATTCGCGCCAATAAACCTGATATCGTTCTCCTTGATAAAAGGAGTATGGGATTGAGTTTTCCGCCCCAGCGAAAACTAACATCGATATAAAAGCAAGGGAGAAACGAGCCAAATATCAGGATCTTCTTGGGGAACTTTGGAGGCTCTAGCCGGAGTATAACGTACGATTGGTTGTCCTGATTATCGGTGTTTTGGGGGCATGAAGGAAAATGTGTTGGGGAACTGAAATGTATTCCCGCATGTCAGCATTCACCCCCAACAACTGGTGATGAAAATGCAGAAATATGTTGTTCTTGGGTCCATTCGTTTACTGAAGCAAATGAATTTGGCCGAAGATCACTAATCAAACGGACGCGAGGTGTGAGTGTTTTTCGATACGGATGGCCCTTTTCCACATGACCCCTTTTGGGGTGGACCCCAAAAGGATTCGTCATGTCGGATCTTTGAAAATAATAGTAATCATAGCTTTATTGCCCAACAAGTACCCATTTACAGAGCAATGTAAATAAAAAATAAAAATTTAAACTTAGTAAATACAAACAAAACAATAAATAAATATAAAATTGATTTGGTAAGTAATACATAAAACCAAAAACAAAATACATTTAACTGACCTCATCTGGTCCTTCGTTTTAATTCATTAGGAGTACAACTAAAAATATCATAATCATTTAAAATTCTATTTAAACAGGAACACATAAAATTAATCGGCGATTTTAACATAACATTAGTTCGAGCTCTTTCACATATAAATGTAACCCAATTTCTATAGCATTTAGTCTAGGAATAAAGATATTAATCTGATCCAGCAGCTCAGGCAATCAACACTACCGCGTACCAATTTAAACAAAAATATTATGGAGTCACACCCCCCCCGCAGTTCTAAGTTTTAAAAAACTATATTTTTGCAACAAGACACGGTAATCTAACCCCCGCTGGGGATAAACATTTTTTCCTTTTAAAATTTAAATATTTTAGAAAGTTCTTCTGTACTCTAACTATATTTTTTAAAAATAATTATAGTACAGTAAATGGGATTTTTTTTAATTTTTTATATTTTCTCAAAACTATAGTAACTACATATCTTACCTTTAAAAAAAACATTAAATTTATCTTTGTTTTTTTTAACCTTGTATCGTGCTTCAAACAGAGCCATTCACTAAAATTAGATTTTTAAATTCGTTTTGTTTGTGATTTAACCACTAATCACCTGTTTATTTTTAGTTTAATTAAAATAATTAAAAGGTTTTTTTTTCCAATGACACTCGTAGTATCTTTATTAAAAATCTAGGATTATTAGTTTTTTTTTAAAATTCACATTCACTTGTCGTTTCAGATATCGAAAAAGGCAGCCCCAAAAACTGGTTCTTGTGTATTCCACAACAATGCCTATTGAAATGTCATTGTTATACTGCAAAGTCAGGATTCTTTCGCGTTTTTGATGCGGCGTCTCATGTATAATAGTCAGTAAATATTTGTAGGAAACGTGCTGTCTTTTTTTAAATAGGGTCCTTGCATTTTTTTTTTAATGATGTCGTTTGCACTATTATAGCCCTTTTCTTCAAAACCTACTACTTTTTTTTTCTTTAATTCGTTTTTTGGGGCCGATATTTCGATTTAATAACTTCGAAATTCAAAGGTCCCGCGAAAACGCTTTCTGTTAGGTTTTTTTATAAATGACGTCATTTATAGGTAAATGTCTGCTTGCCAAAAAAGCCTAGTAGTACAATTTTTGGCATTGGTACAATGACACAGTGGAGATGTACACTAGATGCCCCATTAACCCCGGGGGGTTTTATAACCTCGCTTTTCTATTTGTTTTCTTTTTTTCGTTGGTCTTGTTTTTGTGTGATTTGTTTAAAAATTTTTTTGGGGTTTTGTCTCAAAATGGTAAAGTTTACCGTTGGTGTATAATTACTAAAATTTAAAAAAACGTCTATTAATATGCCTGGAAAGATTTTTTTTCAATTCCCCTCTGATAAGGCTTTAAGGAATCTATGGCTTCAAGCGGGGGGGCGTGATCCTGAAAGGTTATCTTCAACATCTAGTTTGTTTGTTTGTGAAGATCACTTTGATGTAAGTATTCTTTATCAGTTTTATGACAGTAATACGAGCAGAGATTTTTACACGAGTTCATTTCTCATCTCACAAATCAAATAGGTATTTCAATTTTTTTAAGCATATCCCCCTTTTTAAATTTTAAAATTTCAATAATAATCGTCAGAATAATAGGTGAAGATATGTTTATATAATACTTATGTTTTGTTACAGTTGCCTTCTGACATGGAAAACTATATGAAGTGGAAAATGACAGGTGGTTCAAAGAAGATGAAGAGAAATGTAATACCACATTTAAATCTTGCATTAACTGCTGAAACTGTTGGTTTTTGGAGACTAGGCCAAGTAAAAAAGCAAAATTTGAAGTTTTTTGAAGATTCCCAAAACACATTTGAACATTTGCTTTATTTAAAATTTAAAGATATTGGAATATTTATTTTTTAAGTTATAAAACCAGCATTTTAATTTTTATATTTAAATGTTATGTTAGTTAAGTATTTTTTTCGGCTTTGTCAATGAGATTTTTTTTGACAATAAAGCATATTTATTATTTTTTTACATCATTTATATTTTGACCCTTGCAAAAAGGGCCCAATTTTGTTTTGACACTCTTGGAAGTTGATAGAAGAGACATATAGCCCAAGAGCTGGTAAAAATTTTTTTAAATAGGTTCTTAAGACACTTTAAAAATTTGTGAAATTGTCCTTAAAGGACCCCTAAACATAAAAGTAAAAGGGCTGGGAAGGGTACCCCCCAATTTAAATTTTTTTTTTAAAAGGGTTTTCCCCCCCCCCCTCCTCAGCCTTAATTTTTTTTGTTTGGGGTTTTTAAAGGGCAATTACACAAATTTCCAAAGGGGTCAAATTTTTTCAAAGTTAACCACCTCTCCTACAAATCCGAAAACTGGTGAAAATTTTTTAATGGGTTTTTTAAAGCACTTTGAATATTAGTGAATTGTCCTTAAAGAACCCGTAAACAAAAAAAGTGAAGGTCTTTTAAAAAAGCGGCCCCCTATCAAGCCTTAAATTTGTTTAATTGGGGGTTTGGGTTGGGGGAACCCTTCAGAAAGACTTTGATTTTTTTGTTTGGGTCATTAAAAGGGAAAAATTTTACAAATTTTAAAAAAACCCCAAAAATTTTTTAGAATTGTTCAGACTCCCCTACTAATCCAAGAGATGGTGAACAATTTTGAGTAGGTTCATAATGCACTTTGAATATTAGTGAATTTGGGGATTGAAGAACCCGTAAACATAAAAGTGAAGGTCTGGCTAAGGGGGTAGGGCCCCCCTTTTCCCCAAATTTGTTTCTTTAAAAAGGGTTTTTCGCGAATAATTTTCCGGACAGTTTGTGATTTTTTCTGAACATTTTTGGTTATATTTTGAATGACAGCCTGTCAAACCATGTCAACTCCAAATTTTTAAAATCAAAAAAAAATCACAAACTCCCCTCGGATTTATTCTGGGGCAAAATTTAAATTACTCTTATTGAACTAAGTACGTGCCCCAAAAAAAAAAAAATTTGGGCCAAATTAAAACAATCATTTTTACTGAAACCCTTTTTTATTAACATTTGAAAAATATTATTTTCCCAAAATATCTGGGCAGAATCTATCATATGACTAATATATTCTTCATCATAGTCAATATAATAGACAGAAATTTTTTTTTAAACCCTGGATCAGCTACACAAAATTTTCCCTTTTTTTTTCCAAAAATATGCATCTGTAGCTGAATTTGGGCTTTAAATTTATTTGTAATATTACTATCATTAATAAAATTTTTTTTAATTTTTTTGCACTAGCCGGACATTTTATTTCTTTTAAACAAATTTTTTTGCAAATTGCATCCGGGGAAGCCCCCAAAAATGGATATTTTGGTGATAATAGAAAATCCTGTTGTTTTTAAATTTTTATTTTTTTTTTTTTCCCGGATTTCCAACATTTTTTTTTTCCAAAAAAATTTTTCCCTGGTCATGGCTACAGTTTCTCTCACTTGTAACCCCCCCCTTAGAGATTCAACCAAAGAACCTGCTGATGTCTTGCAACGGGTTTTCTTCATGGGAATTTTTTGAAGAGTTATTCTCCCATAACGAAGTTCATGCCATAATTTTGAACTGCTTTTTTTCTGTTGTGGCCATGCTGCTTCACAATCTTCACTGGTCATCTGGTTTTTGAAAAAAAACGTAAAATTTTTTCAAGTTTTTCCTCCAGTTCTTAAAAATTTAATCAACAATGTATGTATGTAAAATCATTGAGTGATTTTTCTTCTCGAAAATATTTTTTTCTGCATAGAGGGGTTGTTAGCTGTTGCATTTTTTATCACCCTTTCCAAAAAGCCCCCCGCAGGGGAAGGGGGTAATCTTTTAGTTGGAGGGCCCCCAAATCTTCTACTGTTATGTACTTAAGACTAGTTCCGACACCAGGTTTGACTTTTTTTTCCGTAACAGTCCACTTCTGTTTTTGGGATGGTTCTTCACTTCGCCTATGAATCCACATAAGAAAGGCTACGGCATGTTTACAGCCACCTGTAATACAAAAACAAATCCCCAAAAAATTAATTTTTTTTTCCCTCGATCAAAGTTAAGATGTTTAAACTTTTTAAAATTTGTACTTGAAATACTTAATTATTACCATTTTTTTGTATTAACAGATTATAAATTACCTGATGAGGCAGGACAGTCATGGCACAAAATGCTATTTTAATTTCTCTTCTTGTTCATTAATAAACGTTACATTGTACTGCTTAGACCTTACTTTATGCTCGGGGACACTTTACATTTTAGTATGCACATGTTCCCCCCCCGCTTGTGGACATATCCTACCGCTGAGTCCCCATAGTTTTTTCCACCTGAACTGCAAACAAAAAATGATTTCATTGAAAAAAAATTACAACCCTTCTTGAATTCTGTTTTGAAAAAAAAAAATTTGGAAAAAATTTGATGAACTCCTGAAGTATCATGCTCCTCAAATAGTATATTTTGGGAAAAAATTACCTATCAGTTTTAACACCTCTGATTTCAGCAGCGTTGAAAGATCGCTTTCAAAAAAAAAATTTCCCCAACATTATTCCATCACATACTGGAAATTTTTAGAATCAGCTTTTTTTTGAATCCAACCTCAGTCATTCTGCAGAGTTTATTGTATAAAAAAAAAAAAAATAATAAAATAAAAACGTCAGCAAATCACTTCCAAACAACAAGAACAAAATCACAAATAGAACTAAAAAAAAAATTTAAAACAACAAACAATAACCCCCAAATTTAAGACAGCCGCAGTGTTGCCAGACGAGTAATGTAAATTTCAAGTATCGATGCCCCCCTAGGTTTAAATATTTAGTTATAAAACATTTTTTTTTTCATAAGGACTATTAATATTGTTATAGGTACGCAAAGTAATAAATATAATATTAGTTAGGTAAAATGATAAAAAAGGGATTATACCTGACACTTGGATTTGTAAATGGGAAATAGTACATTTCATACAAGGTATATAATCAACACTTGGCAACACAGAAGGCTTTCTCAAACAGTACAATTAAGTTGGAGATTTGGCAAATTATTACCTAGTGATGACGCTATCCAATCAGAATCGTTTTGAAAATTTGAATTTTTAGTACTTTTTTTTTTTTAAATATCTCAAAAAATTACTTTATTTTTTTAGTATACCAATTTTTACACGCAAATTTTTTTACCCATATTTAATCGAACTACATAGAAATTATAAACATTTATTTTGCGTGCAAGGACCCTATTCTGTTCAAAAGTCTTTTAAAATTATTGATATACTACAAGTTAAATTAGTACTTTTAAAATGACTTTAGTAGAAAACAAAATTTCAGCAGACTAAACAACCATTATTAGTGTTACTTATATTAGGATTTAATTTTGAAAACGTTTTAACGCAAAAAAGGAACTGTGTCCCAGGCTTGTCAGATAAGCAGTAAAGTGACATTTGACTAAAATTTGTCAAATCCAGATAAATATGAGGGAAGTTGCCATACTCACAATCCTAAATTGAAGTTTAAATATAATACATTTTCCATGAACACAACTGGCTGTTTAGTCATAGGCGCTTTGCTATAATACTTTATTTATAATTTACAGGTTAATACAGAGTTTTCTGTATTTTTAAGATTTTTTAAACCTGTACTGTGCTATATTTTTCATTAAACATCACCAAGAAAACAAACCTACATCAATGTAATCGGTTTTCTAATAAGAATGATATGATTTGATAATGATGTAGTACCATGGTAATAAAGTTATACCTGTCACTAGTTGTCATTTATATTCAGTAAACTCTAATAACTAATTATAGCTTATTTGGTTATTGTCCAAAAATTTTACGAAAATCGTCGTTCTTTTGTGAACACTTTTCTTGCACTACGCGGAAACTTTGTTCTAAATAATCGCCCTTCTCTGCTTGCTATTCGTCGCATCGTTGAGAAATTTTAAAGTAATTTTACTCTTTACGATGTAAAAACCCCAGTAAGACGCCGAAATGCCAGAACTGTTGAGAATGTTGCTGCTGTAAGAGATAGTGTTGCAGAAGATCCAAATTTATCATTTTCCCCCTCGTACTCAAAAAGTTAGGGCTTAAAAAAAAAACTTTTGGGAAATTTTTCAATAAGATTTAAATTTACACCCGTATAAGATTGTTTTGACCTAAGAACTTATAAGTATAAGCCACTGGACCATCGTCGGGCCCCCGCGAATTTGCCTTTTTGGGGTTTAGAACGACTTGAACGGGATCACAAATTTGCCGAAAAAAATTTTCTTTTTTAGATAAAGCTTATTTTTGGTGAAATGGATACGTAAATAAGCAAAATTGGGTTTTTGGTGTAAAAACAATCCCCAACAGAATCACGAGAAACCTTTTTCATCCCCCAAAGGTAACTTAAAGGTGTGGTTTATAGCGTGGTGGTATCGTTTTTTTTTTTTAAAATGAGGTTGCAGATTTCGACAATGAATGGGGAACGAAGCAATTTTAA